>OY769903.1:11789835-11859835 GCA_963669185.1 Dyspetes luteomarginatus | reverse complement strand
ATAGCTGGAAATTGGAAAAAATAATAATGGCTCAACTTATTGGGACAGAACGATTTTTTAAATTTTTTTTCTAAATTATGCACAATAAATTAAGAGATGTTTCAAATGTTGGAGGATTACGAACGTAATGGATAGAAAGGGGACACATAACTCAATCAAAAAGCCAAATTATAATGTTTTAAGTAAGTCACTTAATTTTTTATTAAAGTAAAAAAAAATGCATTCTAGCTATTTAGGACAGATCGATATATTTTTTACGAATGGTGGATAAAAGGGTTCAAAGAAAGGATGCTTTCGAATGTTTCTTTGAGCTACTCTTGTTTTAACACATGACAAACGGAGCAGTCTTCTCTTTCAATTTTTGTTCTATTCTCATGGCCACAAGAGCACTGAGAAAATGGCTGCTGCACAAATCGACGATCGGTCTTTTTAAAGGCTCCTCCAATTTTACAAAAGGCCGTATAGCCTTTGGTTGGCCGTATAGCCAACCAATTGGCATTTCAAAATTCTCAACAGATTTTGAAAAAATTCAGGAACTTTTAATAGATATTTCCTTATGAATGGCGGATAAAAGAGTTTGGGAATTATGAAAAATTTTGTTCATGATTGCCTTTTTCATTGCGTGACAAGCAGAGAAGTACCGATCTTTTATTCCAATGTATTCCTTCACTTTTTTTTTCAAATATATATTTCGTCGTCGCGATGTCCAGTTAGACTGGCTAAAATCGAGTAAAGGGTGAACGAATCAGTGAGTGAGAGAGTGATGAAGAGAGAAAAGAGATCAGGAGAAAAAAAGAGGATAGGAGTGGCAGCCGGAACGGTCATCGTACAGGTCGCTCGTTGCTCTCATCTCCCTTTATCTCTCTCTCTCTCTCTCTCTCTCTCTATCTTATTTTCTCATATACTCTCAGGACAGGCCCAGAGGGAGCAGATGGCCACGAGACGAGCGTAATTGGCCGGGCCGCATCGAAATTATTGCCTTTGGCTTCTCTGAGCTGCTTTTGGAGACGCATCGAGCCCGCGAGTATAGAGATACGAGTAAAGCGCAGAGAGTAAATAAAAATTAAGAAAGAATCGAAAGAGGATGGAGAAGAGGGTGACATTCATCGGTGAAACTTGCACGATTGTGGCTCGGTTTAAAAAACATATTCGATGATGACTCGATCCGAAAGAATGGAAAAAAGGGTGAAGGTTTCTCATTCAGAGATTTTTTTAGACCGACGTGATGAATTCAAATCTTGTCTGCCCAAAAGCAATGTAAGGAAAAATCGCCCCACGCAAGTCTCAAATTGGCCCTAAAAAATTTCTGTCCCATGCAAGTCCCAATTAAATTTCACAATTTGACACAGGGTGGGATTTAATTTTCTTTTTCGTCGAACGCTTCGATTTACAGTTTATTTTACGTATCAACCGTGATGGACCAAAATTTGGTAGTTATACGAGACTTTTGTGCGACTAATTCGATACTAGTGTAGAACGATTTTTTTTTTTTTTTTTTTAGGAAATCAAAGATGTCCCTCGTAGAAGAAATTTCCTATATATATATATATATATATATATATATATATATATATATATTATTATACATGAGGTATCCTCAGGATCGCATTTACTAGCACGAAGATGACCGCGTTTCTCTTCATCAATGAGGGGGGAAACTCGCTGTCACGAAGATCCCCAGGAATTCTTAGAGCAGCCTTTTAGAGTTCCTCCATCTGCGAGTACCACCAAAAGTTGCTACGTAATTAAATGCTCGTCATTTTCGAGAACAAGCTCTCTACCGTCTGGTAGATGATGCTCAGCAGCCTATATATGGACCCATTTATATATATATTTATGTATAGACATGGATATTCTGGTTATGTTCCAAGTGTCTTTCGTGTCGAATCTACCATCGTATTATCTCTTTTTTTCCAGCTCGCACGAACAGGACCATGTCGTGTTGGCGTAGAGAATATTTTTTTCGTTGTCACGGAGGAGCTTCAGAGTAAAGAAAAAAAAAAATCAGGTCGAACTCTCTCGAGATAGCTCACTTATTCTCAAAGTGCGAGCACGAATATGCGAGAACGTCTTTCTAGGAAAAATTACGAGGGGGAAAAGCAAAAAAAAAAAAAAAAAAAATGTCTATCTTTTCGTTATTTATTTTTCGGGTTACGTTGGTTGGTAAAAGTGCGCGTGTGTGGGCCAAAATTGTCTTTGAATCGATGCATGAATCGGAGGGTGAAAAGAAAAAAAGTTGGTAATTGAAGAGTCGTAAGTGGTGATTGCGACTTTTTTTTCTTTCGTAAATGGAACACGATCTTAGGACGAAATTAACGATAATTACAGTCGAGAGCGTTTAGCTCTTTCTGTCCTACTGGAATTTAAAGAAATTTCAGTCAAATGTAGCTGGAATATTTTTTGACCCTTTTTTCAAAAATTCAAGTTACATTTGAGCTATAATTTCAGATGACGTAGTAGCGTGAGCTGCTATTTTGGAGAGTCATATGCGAATCAGAGTTGGCAGCTCAACCTAGTATTTATGCAAATGGCCGATTTCTAAATCGCTCCCAGTGTATTTCACCTGTCAACCACGATAATAAATTTACCATCAAAATTTTCGGCCCAGCAAAAATATAATAAATTAGAAAATTGAATAATTGACCAAGAAAAAAATTCAATCGTTTCTCCAAATGAATCGAATAAAATACCTAAATTTTTTCCTCCTGTCGACCATTACCTATGATCGATGCCATTGAATTTCGTATCTCTGAGTGTCAGTACCTGATACGATGTACAAGGACTATAGTGAGTATATAGATTCTTATCTCTCAGTATGTTCCTACCAGACAAACAGACACACACACACACACACACAAACGCACGTGTGCGTTATCTCGTTCGATAGACCTTCAACTACACATATACATTATAATATTCCTCTCCATATTAAAGTTTCACTGTCACGTGCTCAGTCTCATTCAACATATATCGCGAGTATATGTTCCTGTAACTCTGAGTGGCGTGACGGGGAATGTGAAAAACTCTTAGTATTCCACAAGTGAAACACGTTCCTTCGGGAATCTCCGAGAGAGAGAGAGAGAAAAAGAGAAAGAGAGAGGGAGGGAGAGAGAGAGAGAGAGAGAGAGAGAGAGAGAGAGAGAGAGAGAGAGAGAGAGAGAGAGAGAGAGAGAGAGAGGGAGAGCGAGCGAGCAAGAGAGAGAGAGAGAGAGAGAGAGAAAGAGAGAGAGAGCGAGCAAGAGAGAGAGAGAGAGAAAGAGAGAGAGAGCGAGCGAGCAAGAGAGAGAGAGAGAGAGAGAGAGAGAGAGAGAGAGAGAGAGAGAGAGAGAGAGAGAGAGAGGGAGAGGTTGTTAAGGAGTCGCGGGCGTGACGTACGCGTATAAGGGCGCAATATATATATACTATCGCATCTTATCGTACACTCTCTAAATGCACGAACCACGTGTACACCTTTATTTTTATTGTTATTAGTATTATTTTTATTTATTTTTTTCGAATGTAGAGAGTAGGTCTGCCTTATTCGAGGTTCTGGTAAGAAACGCGATGTAGAAAACAGAGAGAGAGAAAGATGGAGGGACTCATCTGACACGCGGCCGCGCATATCTCGCGAGATTTGCTGCTCCCTCGCGAGCGCGCACCCGGTCACCTGTCCCTCTCGAGCGTGTAAAATGACTTTTACGACGAGCAGTCATCCCGACGTTCAGTCGCGTCCGCAGGAGGTCCCAGCATCACCAGCAGCGACAGAAAGCGCCGGCAGCAGAAAAAATAAAAATAAAAAATATATATATATATATATATATTTAGCTGAGAAGAGCTCAGGCCTCATCTTCAACGCTCTCGCGCTGCTTGTTGCTGCTTCATGACCTCGGCCGGTGATTCGCGCAACGAAATGTCTCGTTCGATTCCATCCGACACCAATCTAACCCCGACTCCGTAAACGTCAGGTAAATTTTATTCGGTGGTTTTATCGCGCCCAATGATAATTTATGACGTATGGAGAACCTTCTTATTGCCTTTTTTTTCTGACTTGCGCTTCTATTGTTTTTTTATTTTTTATTTTTTGCAAGCAACAAACCAAGAGTAAATTTTCGGCAAATTGGGAGTCAATTATTTCACATTGTTCGATTCATATAGGCACGGAGAAAAATTGATTTATTTATTATTTGAAGCAATGTTGTGTAGCTTGGATTAAATTAATTAAAAATCCGTTGAGCTTTCTTCCTTTCAAATTGCCAATTAGTTGCAAAATTAATGGCAATGCTGATATTAAAGATCCCAGTTACATTTTTTTTTTCACGCAAACTACGCAATATAAAAGACGCTCAGAAGGAGTGCGTGAGACAATGAAACCGGAGTTTAGCAACGACCCGATTGCCGAGTCCCATAGAGCACAACCGCCTTGAATCGACTATACGCATCTCTGCGTATTATTACTTTTAATATATATATGTATATAAATGCGTGCACAAGCCGCGGTATTAGTACACAGAGGCATATTATATTGCAACGAGGGTCTCATTGCACGTGGAATATATAATATAATTGCGTACGAGAAAAGAAGATTTTCTCGTAGTTGGAAAACCGTGAAGTTCGCACGCACGCACGGACTTGACGTACTTCAACGAATGAGCGTTGCTCAGTTGATACGAACGAGGGAACATTGGTGTCTCGTTCTCACTCGCTCGTATAGCCCCGCAAAATTCATTTTATTACAGGCGCAATAATAAACGGTTCTCGTCACATATCGCGCACACGGAACATTGGAAAATCTCAAGATTTCAACTTATCTCGTTCGAATCATTCAATTTGAACCCCAACATTCAATAAAATTTAGTTTTTATGAGAAAAAGAAGGTACAAACTTTCCGGAGAAAAAATAAAAATTGTCTTTTAGCTCGACGAACGTACACGTCATATTATTTTCTATCAAAATGTCAGGATTTGAAGGGTAAAATCTGAATTTACTCGGAAAATATCATATTTTTCAGCAAATTTAGAACATTTTCGGTCGAAAGGCAAGGTTACCTTTTTTTTTTTGAGTTACCGCAATACAATTAAAAATCAATGGAGCTTATTTTTCTAGATATGAAAATAGTGCAAAATCCTCGAACGCCAACAGAGTTAAAGAGATGAAATTTTGTAATCGATCATCTTTTATCATATAAATTAGAATGAGCCAGTTACGAACAGGAGAAAAATTCGGTGACGGATAGCTAAGTCATTAATGATAGAAAAGGTCATATACAAGTACTCAATAAAATACGTATTTTTATCATGCACCTATTTATCGTATTGAAATGTGCGGCGTGTGTCAGAGCGCAAAGTGCGTAACACCTACAGTATATTTATATATTCTGACTGTATATATATCGTATTACGAGTTTAATTTTATGGGTCCGAGTGAGGCTTGCTGCTTTCTTGATAGGGACATTACCTTTTTTTACCATTTTTTTTTTAAGTTACCGCGGGAGAATTAAAAATCAATGGAGCTTATTTTTCTAGATATGAAAATAGTGCAAAATCCTCGAATGCCAACAGAGTTAAAGAGATTAAATTTTGTAATCGATCATCTTTTATCATATAAATTAGAATGAGCGAGTTACGAACAGGAGAAAAATTCGGTGACGGATAGCTAAGTCATTAATGATAGAAAAGGTCATATACAAGTACTCAATAAAATACGTATTTTTATCATGCACTTATCTATCGTATTGAAATGTGTGGCGTGTGAGTCAGTGCGCAAAGTGCGCAACACCATACAGTATATTTATATATTCTGACTGTATATCTATATATCGTATTACGAGTTCAATTTTATGGGTCCGAGTGAGGCTTGCCGCTTTCTTGACAGGGACAGATTACCGGTCTTCCGGTATAGGTGAGAGACACACGTTCGAGTCCCAAATGAGACGAGTTAGTGATACTTGCATATGAAAGCAAAAAAAAAGTATGCAGCACATAAACGCAAGAAACGCGAGAGGCAGAGAGAGAGAGAGAGACCAGAAAGAGAGCCAAGTACCACAGCCCTCTGTTGGTCACAGTCGCTGATTCCCGCGGACGTGCCTCCCCTCACCCACGCAAAATGATGCGCTCTCATCCGCGATTTTTTTTTCCTTGCGGCAAAAGACATACATCGACCATTCTATATCTATATATCGAGCGTTAAAAGTAAAAAGGACTTAATTCCACAATCACCAAAGTGGTAAAACAACGTGAGATCCGCCCTTACGATAGTTCAAAGTTGATACATATCGTGTCACGTCGAGACGATAGAACGAGATAAGCCACACTTGTCCCCGAGACTCGTTTTTTTTTTTTTTTAATCTTTTTACTCTTGTACGTTGCATATACGCATATACGGTGAGTGTTTGTCTCACTCTCGCGTTTGTTTAACCACTGAAATTTCCATACAATGGGCAAACGTCGGAGAAGCGCCACATTTTCATGAGGCAGACTATATACTCTGTTCTGTAATACACGTTAGATTGGCATGAAGTTGCGATTTTCGCACGCGACCGGTTGGAGCAACTTTTGCAACGCGACTGATCCTTGTCGCCTGTATAAATATGTGACCGTGTGGTGTGTGTGTGTGAGTGGCTGTTATGTGGCTCTGTTTTAATCCAGCATTTATTATTCCAACAAAACAGGAAGAAGCCACGACGTTGTTTGTTTCGAGGACAAAAAGAAGTCGTACGTACGAGGCAATCAATGCGAAATAGCCTCAACAATTGCCTTTTTTTTTTTCTTTTTTTAATTACTACGTTTCAGGAATGAGAAAAAAAAAAACACTTTCGTGATTAATTTCTTGAAAAATGATTGCAATTAAAAACGCATCATTGAAAACTTATTTCAACCAAACAGACAAAAAATTTAATCAATTGATTCATTTTATTTTAATCCAATAAAAAAATTAAGATTTTATTTCTTATTTACCCCTTTCATATACATACGAGATAAATGAACTTTTCACAGACGCACTCGATTTTCCAAGAATAAATAATATTTTCCATCTGTGCAATCCATGAGAATTATTTGGCACGAAAAATAAATATTAGAAATTTCCAGTTTATCTTTACGACTATATATTAATACATTGACGCCGCCTCTGTGCGACCTTTTCATTCATTATCTCTCGATTTGCGATAACTGGAAATATGCGAGAGTCACAGCTAATTTGTACCGCAAAGCTTCATTATGTATCATCCAACTCTCATGTGTGTCGGGCGAGCTTCACGACGGGTTTTAATTAATTCTCTGGGAAGGAAAAGAAAAATGTGCGGCTATAGAACGACGTTGAGACGAGATGATGAGATGCGTAAGTGCGCGAATATATATATATATATATAAGCGTAATATTACGAGGGCTCATGGGTCGCAATCGCATGGTGAATTTGTCCTCGTGTTCTCAGGTATTTACATGTAATACGATTCGATAAATGTATCGAGATACATATACATATATATATATATATATATATATATATTTATATATTTATATATTTATATATTTATGTATTTATATATTTATATATATATATTTATATATTTATATATATGTATATTTGTCTCATATACATCTATAAATACATACTTTATAAGATGTCGATTTCTGTGAGCTCGTGCACAGACAAAATAATGATCGATCCTCAGAAGTCAGCGTATATCTAGTAAGTCACGATATATAGCCGATGAGATTTTATGCGACCATCGGCGCACATAACGCACATGTACCAAGTCTCGTGACTCGTCCGAGAACGCGTACACGGCACACGGCAAGCGACGTTTCGTGATTGATGCACGCTTCTTCGTTCGCCACGTAAATATACTTATATATGCATATATCGGTATGTGTGTGTTGAAGGTTCGTATAGGAGCTCACCGCGAATCCTCCACCTCTCGCGGTTATATAGCTCGCGCATATTAAATTCTTTCTCACAGTTATTAGCAGCTCGTTTCTCTCTGTCCCTCTTAAGAGAGAGAGAGAGGAGAGTGAGGAAGGGAATCGCTCGCGCCCAAGGAGTTCGCGTTCCTCGAGGTAATGGCTCGTGGTCTCGCGATATTCTCTAGCAACAGGCATCGACATTCGTTTTTTTTTTTTTTTAATTTCTCCGTTTTTTTTCCACGACCTGACAGACACACAGAGAACTGTGCGTGAACGATCGGGCTCTCTGTCTGTTTCTCACTCTCACTCTCTCTTTATCTCTCTCACACACACACACACACACAGGATATTATATATTATTAGGGAATATTCGGTGAACCTCTGGGAAAATCGTGACCAGCTGTACTATATATAATATCCCCTTAATATCTATATATATATATATATATATATATATATATATATTTTTAGTGCGGCAGAGATATATCGCGTGGTCCTTGGCGATTCGGTTAGGCTCGTAAGTTCGTTCGAGGGGGGTTGAATAGTTACGAGAAGCGAGAAGGACACTTTCTTTGCCAAGAGCCTCTTCTTCTCGCCAGGTAAAAAGGGAGCAGAGAGAAGTGAGAGAAGAAAGCCGAGCATCTCACTCTATTTTAGTCATTTCGGAGGCCACCTGAGTTGCCTGCGGAATATGGGCGGCAACCCCGCTATACTTATGACGAAAGGCTCTATATATATGTATATATATACGCACATATATACATAAATATGGTCAACGAAATGCCTGTGGATTAGTTCTCAGTATTCGTTATTTAGGTTGCTGACTTGTGTCGATTGTGTCTTTTTTTCGACTGCCACGTTTTTTTTTTCGTATTCTCCGGCACGTCTTATATATTTATATTAAGTTACATGCATATTAGTTTTTTTGGCATTTACGGGATAGGAGCAGGTGACAAAACTGGAAAACGCACGCCTTTCAAGACCACCCAAATGAGAGGGAGAAATTTCTTCTTTTTTTTTATACAGCGCCAAGCCGAATTTTATTATCGGTCGTATATGGAAAAGACGAATTTAATATCGAAACTTTTGGCTACTTTCCCACGATTATTCTCTGTTCGATCCTTTGACGAAAGGTCTGGAGACACAAATTAAAATGATTTCCCGAACGATTTTGTTTTTTTTTTTTTTTTTTTTTCAAACAATATGAATATTTGTATTATTCGTCAGGTGGTTAATCAACGAAACTCATCGTTACACTTTCCAGCATGTGACTAGTTGTAGACTAGGCGAGGTGACGTATACATTCCCATACTTTTGGTATATTCGTGACCCCACCCCCCCTCCCCCCGAGCGATCACGATGAATGTGTCTTCCGGACTATCTGGAGGTCCGCGCACGCTTTACAGAGACTTCTGTTAAATTTTGTTCGCCAAGCATGTGTCTCGTTTTCGGCTGGTCTATGGGCTCTGCCTCCTGTCTAAAACCATAAAGACGTTTGCATTTTGTATAAGCATAGAATATACGCCCTTGTGAACTTTTAAACTCACGATAGATATATATATATATATATATATATATATATATATATATATCGTATAACACACTTCCTATTAGCCATCACGAATAACTCGAGTTTGTTCTGCACCCCCGTCCCACCTCCCTTCCATATACGACCAACCCAACATTGCGAACAAAACTCATTAAACGTCTGTCCGTCGTTTGTTTCGATATGTTAACACGTGAAAGGCTTTTGCCCTTACACACATATATTGTATATATTTATTTATATATATATATAGATATATACATAAATATGTATGTATAATAGTCTCTCGGTGTCCAATGATGAACGTTTCACGTATGCGTTCAGACTTCATGGACGAGCTGCTTCTCGCAAATATAAGTCTTCTCTGTGCGATATATAACGTTGGAAAGTTGGCCCGAACGAATCGCAAGCCTCTCTCGTGTAAGGGATGTCACGTGAGGCAGTTTTGCAAGGCTCTGTCCCGCGACTTCACCGACACACTGTCTTCTTCACCAAGGAGAATCCTCGTCCCTCACACACGTTTGCTCGTTTTGTTCATCCTCGCTCTTTCTCTTTCCCGCTCGCTCGCTCGCTCGCCAATCGACCAGGGAAATTATAATTAGAATCATTAATTGCCCATGGACGCTTTAAACTTTAAATTAATCGGAGGAGTTTTCGTATCTCGTGCACCTCGAAAACCAGCAGAGAGAAGGTTAAAGTTCGGAATTTCGTTCGGTTTGTCCAACGCTCTTCGAGTTATTATCATAGTTATTATCATAGATATATCATTGCAAACATGTGAAATTATATCTAGAGCTGGTCAAGACGAAACATCCAGTGTCCAGAATATTCTACGGGAGGTCATAAAAATGAAGGAATTGCAAAATATATAAATATTTTATTTATATGACGAATGCACTTTTTTACATTTTCACGTTACCTTTGTCAAGTTTTTAACAGCAACTCGATGCAATTCGTAATCGATGGAAAATTTCCAATCAAATTAGGAGGGAAAAAAATAAAATTTATATTTTTCTAAATACGGAACTCAAGTGGCTATGAAGCTGCTAACGTTCAAACGATTCAAGTTTATTTGTTAGTATTTTCAAAAGGTATCGGGTAGTCTTAGAAAATCCTCTTGACAAAAATCTAAGCGTCTTAATTCTTGCGATCGTCTGAGCACTTTGAGATTTTCACAGAATCGGATCGGCATTCAAAATTTGGAGGAAAATAATTTTCTCAGTCTATGAATCAATATATATATTCTGTTCGCTAATCACAAAAACAATGCCAATTTTTTTCAAAACAAAAGTGTCACCATCAAAACTAAAAAAAAATGTGTTTCATGGCTGTCGTTCAGTGGTCAATCACTAAGACTCGGACGGTCAATAGTTGGTACATACAATACATATATATGCTACTCCATACTTTTTCGACGCACCTGTCGTCGGGTCAAGATTCCTGCGGGATCTCGAAAACATCCAGCAAGGAATTATTATATTAGATTTGACTCGAGCCAGTTACACCAGCGCAGTTCGAGGAACTCTTTTTTTCTCCCGGCAACTTTAGATAATTCCCGCGTGTTCGCCATGAGATTTTGGGTTCCACAGACGAAAGATGACCAGAGGGTTCAGGATGAGAGGGAGGGAACCCCTCGGGCTTCGTCTCCATATATCGAAAGAGGGCACCGCAGTTTATTCTCGGTGGACTCTCGTATTATTATTGTACTCTAATTGTCATTCGGGTTGCTTGGCCTATTGGCGGTTAAAGACACCACGAACAGCCGGGAGGCTCGTGCCCAAGAAAACGCGAAAAAAATCCACAGATGTGCTGCTTTTTACAGTCTGGGATTTTTTTATGTCCTTTCACCCTAGTTTCAGATATTTTTACAAGAACATACATACCTCAGTACAGACTAATTACGTTAAAATAAAATATTGAGAGTAATACAATATGAGGGTATAAGCAATTTTTGTGTAAGGGTGCTTTTTTTTTAATTATAATTTCTACCTTTTTTTTTTCCTATAACTATAATCATTCTAAACGAGACCCATAATTGATATCCGTTAGAATAATAAAAATATCGATATGATGGAAAAATGTAATAATTTTATAAACATTAATATAATTATAACAAAATCATAATTTCAAATCATTCTTAAATATTTAAAAAATTGGTTTTGAACACAATTATTCATAAATACGTTGTAAACAAATTACTTTCAATATATCTTCAATCGGATGATGGCCGTTTCGATTTTTTCTTTTTTTTTTAAATCGATATATCGCGAAAATTTTAATTAGTTTACGATTTTTAACCAACGAATTCCATTAAATAAAATTTCTCCGCTCTTCCCATCCTTTCAAAGTTCGCTACTTCTGGGGGAAGTCTTCTTAACTTAAGAGAAGTTAACTTATTGAAGCCTCAACTGTACGTGAAATTTATATACATGAAGATGGAGCCACCACAGTGGCTCATAAAATAAACTCAACGTAAAAATAACTCCCAAATTTATACGGAGAGAAAAAATACAAGTGAAGACTGGGAAGGGCTCAAAAATACAATGTAAGGGTCTGGAGTAGGGCCCGCGATGGTCTCGGTCAAATATTATTACTCTCTTGCTCTCTCACTGAACCGTTCTGGGTGTCTGTCGGCATATGGTCAGGCGTATGTACCTCATTCTATATAATACCACTATAAAGTATTATGTCCGGCGACGACAGGCAAACTGCGGTCTCTCTGTCGTTTATCGATAATCGTTTTCCTGTTGCTTGTACATTTTGTGTTGCCTGCCCCACGTTTTGGACCACGTTTTATCTCTCTCTCTCTCTTTACTATGCTCGAATTGACCACTCTCGCCCAAGTGCGGCTTGTGCATACAAAATATTTTCCTCTCCGCCATATTGGCAACCGCACACATTCTCGAGTGTTTCGATAAACTTCCGGTCTGCTATAGATATACAAATATATTACTAGGTGGGTGTTTTTCGTGCTCTATTGCATGCCTTTATGGTATATCGATGTATGGCTGGAGATTTTTCGGTGAGAGTGAGAGTTATTATAAAACCTTAAAAAATGGAATAGGGGCGGGGACGAGAGAAGGGAGAGGTCGAGGGGGGGGGAGGGGGGTGATGATCTCGATATGCCCCAAATATACACCGGAAAGATGACACGTGTCTACCGCGCTCGAGCGGTCATGGTCATTATTTTTATGGGTGTCGTTTCCGCGCGTCCCCTTCGATCGTCGAAGCCGAACGGCTCTCTTACTTCATTCTCATGTCCGCGATGAGGGCCTCTCGAAAAAAAAAGGGCTTTTGCGCAAGCGGGCAGCACGAGTTCTAGGTAACTTTTCTACCCTATATATAACTGGCCTCATGATTATAGACGAGAATGGTATTTATCACTGGGCAACGATCGTAGGACTAATCTAGCAGGTGCTTCTTTACATACACATAGGCGCATGTATATATTTATAAAATACGTAGAGAAAAATATTATATTTTAGAATTAGTACTTGACATCTTCATTTATAGTTTTTTTCATAGTTATCGAAATTTTTCACTGTGCGATATGGTCTAAAATATATATGAGGGAACGTGGAAAATGTGCAAATTATTATTTGACCAAATGTTGCGTAAAAATAAGTTAAATGCAACGTGAATGAAAATAGCACAAATGTAAATCGAATAATTCAATTATTCGAAAGGTTCGCGTGCACTTTGTCCAAAAATAATTTCAATAATTTTCATCGTGAAAATTGTGAATAAAATAATAAAATAAGACAATTCTTGACGTTACACCACAACTTTACGGGCATTTTCACAAAAATTATGAAAAGTGTACGTCTTTGATAGTCACCCTTACCATAAGTATATATAAAATAAAATATTCGACGTCGATAACCATCATTTAGCGAGTATGGCAAATATTCGGGACACGCATATCTGTCTATACGTATAAATATATTTGTACTCTGGTGCGGATAAAATGCTCGCGGGATTTGGGGTGCCCCTCATCCGTGCATTCGGGGGCGGCTTCTATATATACAGTATACACATGGGTATAGGTATATATATATATATGAGAAGCCCGTTTTTCGTCGAGCACCCAATGCTTCGTTCACGTTTTTTGTACATTCTCCCCCTTGTAATAAAAAATCGTCGCGTTTGGTTTGCGTGCACGACGATTGGCTGGGCGTTTGTGCAGGGGTGACGCGCGGAGAGTCCCACAATGCATCGTCGGGAGAGAGAAAGAAAGAGAGAGAGAGAGAGAGAGAGAGAGAGAGAGAGAGAGAGAGAAAGAGAAAAGGGGACACAGGCCAAAGCCCCGCTAGCAAGCGAGCTTGTCCGTGCCAATATTCATTCCAGGGTTGAGGGATCATGTACTCTCGCATTTAGGGGCGGGTGTGGGCCTTGAGGACTCTTCGCGACCCCTTAGGGGGCTGGAAAGGCTGTCGCTCGGGTAAATAGGGCACGCGAAGAGACACACGCCCTCTCCATTGTCCATGCTACAATATATGTCGTACATACTATGCTATATATATATATATATATATATATATATATATATATACATATATATTTGTACACATATAGAAGACCCTAGAAGCAAGCACACGAGTTCTTATATGTGAGGGGTGCCCTTGCTGCCATTACAAAAGGGTTGGAACGCCGTTATATTCCAAAGCGACGTTTTAAAACTGAATTTTTCATTCACTCTCGCTGGGCAAACAGGAAAGCGGCCATCATAGAAGGTGAGGGAGATCGAGCAGCGACGAAAGAGACAGACATTGTAGTTTATTTAATTTTTTTTTTTTCTTCTTCTTTCCAATTCTCATTCTCCCTTTCTCTTTCACCCGAAGCTCAAAATTACATGGAAATGTATTGTAGTACGCGTTTATGTAGATGAGATCGTGGCCTCCCTAGTTCAAATGTCACTCTTTCTCTCTCTTTCCCTATGTATGTCTGTCAGGTCGTCCGTCGTGAACGACAACGAATGACAAGAGTCCTTGCTACTGAGAGAGAGATTGACGCACCGCAGCGATGACGTGAATGGGAGAGACCGCGCGGACTTTGATGTCAATCGTCCTTGGTACAAATGGACACGTTCTGAACTTTTATATATATACTCTAATACTCCAACTTTACTAGCTTCACATTATTATTATTATTATTATTATTATTACGATTTTTACTATTATTATTATTGTTACGATTGTTACTATTATTATATGTTATATTTTCAATCAGGCTATATGTATATAGCCTGATTGAAAATTTTCGAGGTCACTCCACGAGTGGTCTTGATCATTTCTTCTTTATTTATTATTTTTTTTCTTTAGAATATATACGATATATCGTATATGGGTATACTTGCAGAGTTACTTGCAAAATTGACATGCGGACGTTCCCACTGTGATGCACGTATGCACGTTAAAATTGAGAATGTAATTCAAGGAAGACATGGGAACTTTTATCGCTGATGCTATATGTGCGAAACAAGGATAATGGCTGCCTTCTCCATACTATGGAGCAAATATAAAATAAATAATGGTCCTTCCATTCGAATATAAAACGTGTAAGTTGATGCAAGACAAAATACTCATTAATAATTATCCAAAAAATATAAAATTTGTCAATTTTATTTCTGTTTCGTACACTTGTTATAAAAAAAATATATATATATATATATACACATAAAAAAATTAACGCAACGTAAAAATCAGATGAAAATTATTTATTGAAAAAAATCATAGAAAAATATTTCAAATAATTATCCCAGCCACTCATCTTCCTCATCAGCAGCAGCACGAAAAGTCGAGCGCCATACAGACGCGGATGGGGTTTGCAATCGACTCTTTACGATAGCGATTGCCATTTGTGGCGCACGCTCCGTCACAATGGTCAGCCACAAAGCGAGAGAGGGAAAGAGAATTCTTATAAAAAAAAAAAGAAAAAGAATACTCGCGCTGCGTTGGTACAAACAGCCCTATACTTCCATAGAACGTCGATAGCCCGAGAGTCGCCTGCATGAATTAATAAAGTCGAGAGTTGCGACCGTCCGTTGTGTACTGTTTTCTGCTTGGGGGAGGGTTCGCGAGAAGGGTGCAAAAAGCGAGCAAGTCCAGAGAGAGAATAAAACGAGAGAAAAAATAACTAAAGGTCAGTCTATATGTATATATTCGTCCACATGCCTTTTAGACCCTTTTTCCAGTACATGGTGCTCTGCATTACACACTTTCTGCTATGTATATATACGCATATGCGTGTATATCTGCGCGTGCGAGCGTATTCACCAACGAAATAGCAAACTTAACGCAGGGGGTCGTACCAGGCTGTATGTTGCTATATATATATATATATATATATAATATATACGTATAAATGTCCCGAGTCCTCCGCCTGTCGATGGCCGAAGGTACTTACGTCCCTGGATACGATGTGATTAGCGATATTTTATTTCGCATGGGAAACCAGACAGATGAGAACAAGTTGAGTGGGAGCTCAGAGCCTCTCTCTTTCATTAGGGAGCGAGAATCCATCCCCCTGGCTGCTTTTCTCAGTCTTTCGTTTTTCCTACTCTTCATATATATATATATATACAGTCATCACCCCGTTTCAGTGGCAGATTCTCTGGCGTCCACCCACCCCATACATATATATGAATTTTATATATATATAGCGAACCCTCCTCTGAGAACTGGGCCCAGGATCCTACTGGGAACGTCCCATCGCGCTGTCATGATGGCGTTACATCCAATATTCCTGGGCTTAGCCACGAGGAGAGCGTGTAATTCAGGACGATCAAATCCAAAATGAAAACAATGCAGGGAGAATAGACAGAGGAGAGAGAGAGAGAGAGAGAGAGAGAGAGAGAGAGAGAAAGCTCCCCAATCTGACGAAAAGCACAGAGAACGCGTTTATGACGCTGTGAGAGCCTCATATGGGTTTAAGGCGTCTCTTTTAGTCACGATATACATGTATATAGATATATACATATGTAATGTATGATGCACATCGTGCTGACAGGCCTCTGAAATCCTTCTGGAACTAGGATCACCATTACACACGACTTTGCCATAGTTTGTTGGGCTGCGTCTGATGGAAAGCTTTCACGTACAATATACTATATGATATAGTTACCTCCTTATATAATGTGGGTACGGCTGTTTTATGGATATATTTTGACACGAGTATCGCTTTTCGTCTGTCATCGAGAGAACATACATGATCTCGGTATGCTATGCATTTTGCAATTCAATAAATTTATAATAAATGTATTGGTTCAAAGTTAATTAATTAATTAATTATATAAAATAGAGATCGTAAAAAGAATCGTATAAATATTTTATTACACCAAAACAAATAAGTAATTCAAACCACATTATTATTTGTACAAACGTTACAATGAATGTTACTTTAGTCGCCATCATGCAGAGTGAGTAATGAAAATCACGTTCCGCCATTTCGGCAGCCTCTCTCTCTCTCTCTCTCTCTCTCTCTCTCTCTCTCTCTCTCTCTCTCTGGCCCCGGAGGATCAATGCCGATGGCTGGACGGCTGTACATTCTCGAGTATATATACATACTAACGAAACCCATACATGTATGTATATAGATATACACACAAGTTTTTATATATGTATATAAGATGAGACGAAGGTTGGCAAACTCGTCCTCGTTAGCAGCTGCGTGGCATTCATCCCCCGCCCGTTACACAATGCCCAACCTCGATTTTACGTCGTGTTATATCGTTCTCTCTCTCCCCCCTCTTTCTTCCTCTCTCTCTCTCGTTCCATCTCTTTTTCATCTCCCTTGCTTTCTCTCCCCATCGACGCACGGCCGCTTGATGGAGAGCGAAACGAAGAGAAAAAACGAAGCGATGGGTGGATTAGTGACGTCACATGAGAGAGGAGACGAGCACCTGGCACGCATAGTAAGGTCTCTATATATATATATATATATATATGTGTGTGTGTGTGTGTGTGTGCACTCGTGTCCTAGTATACAATAAGTCCTTCTATATTATATAAAATGCAGGTATATGTATAAGGACAAAAAGGGCGAATGGTCGATTCTCCCTTCGACGAACTACGCAGGGACTGGTTCGTCACGTTTTTTTTTTTGTTGGTGACACACGCGACATTTTCTAGGGGCGTTTGGGATACATTCATTGGTGAATAGCCCGACAATAGAAGTTTCCTACCCACCTAGCTCGCTATACCCATCCGAGGGTGTCATTCAATATTTCAACCAATCATCCCCATTCGCCGAACAAAAAAAAATGGATGTCCCCTTTAATTTTCGTTTAATTAGATCTTTGAATTTGTCCGATGTTCCTTAAGTCGTGAAATAATTATTTTTTGCCACAGATTCTCTGCTCTCTGGATTTTGAGCTCCAATTGAAAAGGTGTGGAGAGGGGGAGAGAAAACGGAGTTTCGGAAAATAAAATTTTAGGAAGAGATTAAACGGAATGGAGGAGGGAGAACAAAGTACTCACTCTTGAGAGCCATTCTTGGCTTTCAGAATTATCGTAAATAGCATATAGGGCCCTTTTAGGATTTTTTTTTTCACGAAGCATGAATGGGAACATCGGGGACTTGCACTGCCATGGAATATTTTCGGTGGTTTTCTTTTAGATCTAGGCCACGGGAGTACCAGTCGCCTCTTGCGTTCGTTTCTCTTTTATTTGATTTTTTTTTCTTCACCCTTTTCCACCCTTGTTTTTTTCACCCGATCTCTCGCTCATTCTCAAAGCTTTTTTTTAACCGTGCCAGCACGTGATTTGAAATGCCCTCGCTCTCAAGAAAATTGTCTATATATGTGTTGCTTCCTCGTACGTTATTTATACTCCACGTATATCCATATATATATATGTATATATATATGTATATATATATATATATATATATAAATTATGTACTATATTATATCAACGTGCTTGGCAAAAGTTGGGATAGATTGCCATTCCTCGTACCTCTCTATGCGTCCAAACAACAAAAGTCTTTGCCAATCCGCGAGAGGCCCCGCACAGAAATACGGATCTTATCTCTCTCTCTCTCTCTCTCTCTCGTACAGCCCTCTCGGGTGGTTTTGTTTCATTGCTGCGCACCAGCACTCTCTGTGTGCTACAAACGTTTCTTTGCCACGCGATCTCCTTGCGGCTGCGCCCTTCGATTTTCTCGCCAACATAACGTTAACTCGTACCACCAATTTTGCAATGGCTTCTCGCTCATCCACATATATATATATTCAATAATTGCAAGGAAATCTTGGATCGTTTGGTCAAAAACCGAAGACCCACCTGGCAAAAAAGAGACCATTTTTTTCATCTATAGTTTTTAGAAACACCGAAAAGAGATTTGAGGAAAGTGGCACGAAGGGCTACTGTGATCTCGGACCAAAGATTTTACGAAATTGAGACTACCTCCTCGCTTATACCTGGACGACGAGAAGTTTCATTTTCTCAACAGAGTCCCTTTGAGAAGAGACGCAACGTACTTTTTTCTTCGTTTTTTTTTTTCTTGCTAAAATTCAATCGGCCGAGCATCAGCAATTTTCGGTCGGTTTCTCTCATATTTTGGCAGTTTATGAATTTACAGTCTTCTTTGTCCCACGATATCCCCTCTGCGGACGAGACCTTTCATTTTATTAGTCGTCTTCTCTCTCTCTCTCTCTCTCTCTCTCTCTCTCTCTCTCTCTCTCTCTCTCTCTTATAGGAGTGCGTGAAATTCGTAAGCGAAGAGATGAAAATTTGTAGGAGAGGAGCGAGGGGAAGAATAATTCTCTCTTGAGAAAAGGGAAATGTCAGGCGAGCGAGAAAAATATGGAGTGAGAGATCCAAGATCGTTTTCCATATTACGCTCGAAAAGAGCGCAACGTCTCTCGCTGGTATATTATATATCTCTATTTATGTATATTTTCGTGCTACAGTGAAAGACGTAATTAAGAGCCACGAGGTGGAGGCAAACGTAGTGGGTGGTGGCGAGGGGTAAGAAATCTTCTGAAAACTTCTCAGACCAAGATGCGACGAGGAAAGGGGTTGAGAGAGGCAAAAACAAGCCGGCGGAAGCAATGGTGGATGATGCATAAATTAGGACTGCTAATCGCTCAACAGGCATATCTGCGTATACCAAAGGATAACTTGTCTTATATGCCAGTCCCAATAGATAAATATTATTACACGAAGAAAATGGTTAGAGACATTTTCATACAGAATTAAAATATATATTAGATCGTTTAAAAATGCTATCAAAGATTAGCTTTCGAGACATATTACTGTCGAAATAAAAGAATGATGTTTCCACCTTTTTGAAACCTTTACAAGATTATTGATGCTGTGACTTGCTTTATTAACGTGCCCTGAATACGTAAAAACTTCAAATAAATTATAACTTTTTGGACACTTTTTAAGACTAGAAGAAACCAGGGTGTAGTCGTAGGGACATGTAATATATACCCATTGTTTATATTAAGCAAAACACTGCAGCATTGATAACCTTAACCAGCCTCGAAACCGTGAACGATTTTTTTTTTATTCACCATTCTTTTGAATTGAAGTATTACATCACACCAAATTTTCGTTAAGCAATTTAAAAAAATAACTAATGTGAATCTCAATGATAATATGAATTATCGTCTATATCTTTTCCTAACAATAAACATATAAAATAATTTTTCAGCATCATTACCGATCCATTTTTGCCATCTATAGAATTCTAACTCATTATTCTTTATAATGAACGATGTGATCGTCTTAAAATTTAGAAAATACATAAATTCTATGCCACGATAAATTCCACGTATAGGACGAATTTCCGATTCAATATGAGAGATTCAATCGTAAAAGGGGCGATCCAGAAGAACACAGAGAGGAGATATACGTGTTGGAGGCTGCGAAGGATCCAAGCATAGAGTAGCGTCGACGTTCGTACGAGGTCACGTACACACACTCTTGTGTGATGTGCGAAAGGCAGCACTACCGCGTCGCGAGAGGGAGGCTCGGGCAATAATTCCGTTTTCCTTTTTCCCTTCCTTCTGCGATCTTTCTATTTTTTTTTTTTTTTTTCATTTCTTCCTCCGCCAGTTCAATGCAGCCAGGTGCACCTTACTGCATGAAACAGTATACACAGTGCACATATATGTGTGAAAATGTATCAACGACATCGAAGCAATTCCTTCCTCAAACAGAGTATAGCAATCCATGCTCCTATTTTGGACCCCGTGTGCTTGTATCCACGAGTACACAATCCAATAGTTGAAAAAATAACGCCTACGTTTCCGTTAATCTAGGGGGGGGGAGGGGGGGTTCGTCGCGTGTTTTTCTTTTCCACACAATATTTAAAATAAATATAATTAAAATTTTCTACGCTTGGCATCCGGGATATGCGAACACCGGCAATTTCCACGTCTCTAGATACAATCTGCTGGGCATCGAGGCTCGATAGTTCAGGGGGCTGAACACCTTGCAATCGACATACGAGAGCACGTATCAATGATATATGTATGGGGCATTCCATGCTAAATTGAAAGAACCCTGAGGCCGTAATGTTCGAGATTTTTGTACCTAACTCTCTACAAGGCTGTTATTACTTTAAAAGGCATGCAATATTTTTGTAAATTTTTCTGGTCAACATCTATGTGACAATGATAAAAGAAATATATAAATTGCACGGACCTGATTTCATTTTGTTCACGATTTTTTAAATTTCTTTCAAGCTCAAATGATCGAAAAAAGGAAGCGAGGAGCCCATTCTGGAATTTTGCTTACAATTTTTCATATCAAGCATAGAATTTTGTTGAATTTCTTCGGACATCCTGTCCGAAAAAAACACAGAATCTGTTGGGTGTTTTTTTTTGTATCATTATTAAACAGGGAATGGCGAAAAAATCTACAATAACAAGTACACACCTTTTAAGGGTTGTAAGGAGTAAAAAATTGGGGACCGAATGTCAGGGGGTGGGGTCACATACCTGTTAATTTGGGCCCGAATGCCCCATGTATATATATATATATATATATATATATATACACACACGTTCAATCGTAAAATGAGAAGAAACGGAAACTCCTGGTCACATGCGAGCACAACCTACATCAAAGCCTAATATAAACCGTGTGTGTTGGTTCAGGGGAGTATTTAATCGAATTCGCAGAAACGCTCTCGCGCGGTGCTTGGCGCACCATGACTGGTAATCGTTTCAACGATTATACCCACAGCTTTCGAAACTCTCTCGAGATAAAGAGAGGCAGAGAGAAGAGAGAAGAGAGGAGACAGAGAGAGAGAGAGAGAGAGAGGGACCCACCGCGAACTCCCCATGAACCTTTCAATACTAATCCATACTAAACACACACACACACGGAGACACACTGGTGATTAATTCACTAGAGTGCATTTTGCTGGATTGAGAATATAAACGCGCGGTGAAAGTAGAGCAAACTGTAGAGAAGTGCAGTGATATTAAAAAATAATAATAATATTAATAATAATAATAACTATATAAGAAATGAGTGAATGAGTCGACGATTTTTTGAGCATTATGTCAACGATTTTCTGTGCCAAGATCAATGAAGAAATAAATAAATGAATTAAATAACTATAACCCGTAAATGTATAACAAATTTAAAACGATGCTAATTCAGTTTTGTTCCCTAAATTAAATTTTCTATTCCAAATAATCGTGCAATTAGAGAAATTAATTTTGTTAAATGAAATAAATCCATTTTTCACCGTCTCTAAATTATCCACATATTCACATTACGCAATTACTTCATATTCGTTGAACGCCTCTGTATTCAGTTAATCTTTCGTAACGTAGAAAAAAATTCTTGGGAGTGTATAGATATTTTCAAAGTGAGTTCTCGCGATGATTGTGGAATTGGTCCAATCAGTAGTCCCATTGAATCGCACATATCGACTTGGTTCTATCTCGAGAGTGGCTTTATTCCGTTGCATGAGAGACATAAGGTAACGTGAGTACATATATAGATGTATGTATATATATATATATATATATATATATATATATATATATATATATATATATATACAACTTTCAGCCTCTTCCCCCGTAATTACCGTGCTCTATCTCGCGCAAGTACTCTTTTCCTTTTCTCTCTCCTTACTGATGGTTCTTCGACCTTCGCAGCGGCAATTTGTCAAGGCTGTAATATTCTCTCGGCTATATGGCATTGTACAGATCAAGAGAAGAAAGATAGAGAGAGAGAGAGAGAGAGAGTGAGAGAGAAATTCTCCAGCAACGCGATACCGATGACGCCTACCACCCAAATCGGATAAAATCTCGAACGTGTGGCAAACACACGTTTCTTATATGTATACATATATCTATATGTATTTTTCTTATATATATAGATATATACATGAGAATCGTGAGATGCCATGATGGCCGAAGCGCGGATGTTCCTCGCTTTAAAAGATGTAACCATCCATTTTGTAGAGGGTGAGCATCAGAAACACACATAAGCGCTTTTCAGCGATTGAAACTATCACAAACGGAGAGAGAGAGAGGGATAGAAAACCCACCTTTCGAGTCAAGTTCCGGACACCCATAGACGGATCACGAGAATTATATAGTTTCACAGCTGCCACGAGGGTCTTAGGGGTGCTTAGGTCCTTAAGGGTGAAAAAGAGAGGGCGGTTTGCGTCAAGAGACAAAAAGATTGCAGTGGGAAACGAAAAGAGAAAGAAAAACGAAAAATTGCCAAGAAAACTATTAGGCATTCATTGGTTTCGTTAATTAGGGGTATAGAAAGATTTTTTAAATGCATATATATATATATATTCATATATATATGTATACATGCCGTAACGATTCTCACACTTCGTCGATCATCTTTCTTGGCAGACGCGCGCTGCCAAAAGATTGGTAGGATTGGAAGCGAGAGGGCGAGCAAGAAAAATTGAATCTCTCAGGGTGACTCGCGCCCTTCCTTCGCTTTTATACACGGGCTTTTTTTTCTTCTGCTTTTTTATTTTTCTCCTCCGCGAGGACTTTCTCACAGTGTTTCGACTAATGATGCGTGTCAGCGAGAGAACGAGAGAGAGAGAGAGAGAGAGAGCGAGAGAGAGAGAGAGAGAGAGAGAGAGAGAGAGAGAGCGAGCGAGAGAGAGAGAGAGAGAGAGAAAGTTGCGCCACACTAGTCTCATCACGAGAATATTGAAGAGAGTCGCGAGAGCACGAGAGAGCGTATCTGCTCTTATCTAGATGAGATCTTGTTTGTTGCGCGCCCGGACCGATGGTACGCGTTTAACGGGTGGAGGGGAAATAAGACACCCCATGGAGCTCACGAGAGCGATCCCGATTCGTCACGAATACTTTTCTAGCTGGTCCGTTTGCGTAATGGAAAAAAAATTGCCGATTCTCGTCATCTGCGTTTAAAAAAAAAAATCATAAAGTTACATAAAAAAAAAAAGTTCAACTATTTTGGGGTCTACCGCACCCCATCGAATGAAGGATTAATCAATTTTTAAACGAGAAAATAACATCGAGTTTGCTCTTGCTGTATAAATATTATTTTTCTGGAATAGATTTAAGGAATTTGCTGCTTAAATTGACGATTTTTTCATGCAATCCAAGGCAGTAGGTAAAGTTTTATGGTAGTCGCAGGACGTACTGGCAATTTTCCGTCAACAAATAAATTTTGCTGGTGGTCGAAATTTCAGGTACAAAAACCTGCTGGAGTACAGATTTCCGGAGAGTCTTGGAGTAAAGGAAATATATAGAGGATGAGCAAAAAAAAAAGGGGGGTGCTGAGCGAAGATGAAATTGCATTTACGACACAGGCGACAGAGAGATGAGAACGAAGGGAGGGCATAATATTTTGGGATGACGAGTGTCGTATACATAAAAATGTGCTCGCGAGTCTCCCTTATTAATACGTATTACGTTTTACGAAGACGGTGATTTTTTTTTTTCTTTTTTTTTTGGCTCTCCCGATCCCATAAACACGAGAGTCTTATGCTCGAAGATAGAGGGAAAGAGATATATAAAGAGAATAAGAGGAAGAAGAAATCTTGGTGTGGGGTACACGCACAAGGACAGAGACGCAACTGTAAAGTGCCTGAGGTAAAGAAAAAAAAAAAAAAAAAAAAAACATCAGTGACACTAAAATCTCAAGTTTACACCCGTAACCAACATTTACGGTCTCTTTGTGCGCGAGACCCACGAAACCGCCATTGATGTCTCTGTTATCCCAATTAGGCCCTCGTAAAAATGCCTTTTCTTTCTCGGTTTTTCTTTGACCGCACCTTTTCGTTCACCTTTTTTTTCTCTCCTGTCATTTCCCCCTTTTTCTCCTCTGTCGTCAATTCTACTGTGACGTATCGCGTATAATGTTTTTACTCGATTTGTTTCGATCCGATGAATCACGAAATGGAGTATTTATACTTGACAGAAAAAAATCATTGCCGATAATTTCAGAATGAATCATTTTATCATGAACTCAATATAAATTACAATCGACGCAAAGAATAATGCCTGTAAAAAATATTTTTTTAATTCTATTGTAAATTAAATTGTTTAAAGGGTATCAAAAATATATCATAATGCATATGTATATAAATATACAATAATATATAAATATATATTATAAATATTGCTTTATACTATAAATTAATAAATTATTATAAATATTCTCGTCAATTTTTCTTCTTGGACTTGCCCTAAAAACTACTCCCTAAAAACAATGACAAAATCTCTGATGAAAAATCTTCGCTATCATGCGACATAATAATTTCTCAAATAATTTCTCCATCTCATTCTATCCATATACAATTTAAGTATATTAGTCCGAGTACAAAGAGTACTTAAAACAGTGAGTTACCGAACGGATTCTATCCCATGTGAGCTCTACTATAAGACTCTCTCGGCGTCTCAAGCCCCCCCGTGGGACGTCGGGGGTGTCCAGGGTGTATTGGCCGGAGAGACGTAAGACTGCCTGCTGTCCCTACCGATGATTGATTTTAGCGAAAACGCGAATCAAGGGGTAATTTGTCAAGCTGTCGACTCTCCCACCACGGAAATGTAGACTCTACACATATAAATATACTCCTCGAATACACACACACACACACACACACACACACACACACACACACACACACACACACACACACACACACACACACACACATATATATATATATATATATATATATATATATATATATATATATATATATATATATGTATAGAATATAATGGAATACAATCTCGACGAGTTTACGGTCACGCGGCCGATACGAATCTCGCCTGCCCTCGCCGACAAGGAGAGACTCGAGAAGTGCGAGAAAACGATAAAATACTACTACTATACGTGCGCATATATGCAGTACAGCATGCAGAAGCGAGCGATTGTTGGCGAGATGAGAAACACTCGTCGTACACCATAGGCGAGAACATTACATCTATAGGTACTCTTGAGAGGAGTCATATAGAGAGAGAATCACGCAAAATATAATACCGCACTCTCACCCCATATAAGCTCGAACCACGGTAATTTTCTCTCCTCGACATGCAAATATTTGCGCGTCCACTTGTCCAGTTTCAAGCATACATTATAAACTCTATATATGTATATATATATATGTATATGTATATAATGTATGTATATATAATACATATTAATAAATATATATATACGTATCATGGAGAATAAAGAACATGTTAGATTGAGAGTGACGAGATATATATTGAAAAAGAAATTAAAAGTGTAAGCATCAGAGAAACGATAAATAGGCATATAATGTCGTTTGGAAGTGAAAATTAATTACATGAAATTATAATGGACTGATAAAATGAATTCCGAGTATATATTTACTGTATACGAATTTATATTATATAGGCGTGTGTTGTGTGTATGTGTGCGTGTGTGCATTGTTCTGTATGGAGTTTGCGAAAAGGTTATCTAATCTTTATATGCTCGACGCTGCACGTCGAGTTCGCACCGCGTTAATTTTCTTCATGGATTGTGTGTGTCTCCGATTCTGTCACTGAGCTGACGAGTTATATTCGTATGGCGTGGGCCCTTGTGAGTGTCATAAATCTCGTTAATTAATTCTCCATACGCCACGAGCCACGCTTAAATATATACATTACGACATATTCTACATATATATATATATATATATATATATGTGGTAGTGAAACTTGCCAAGGTGTATCATGTGTAATACCGTCTCGGAGTACTCGCACCGAGCAGGCGGAGCGCGGTCGACTCGATCCAACCAGAATGCATAGTCTAGCATGTGTAACAAACCCTCGTGCGGCACGCATATGTGTCCGTCGTGATTCTTATCGATGTTATCGCGACTTGTAACTCGGTGTTGAGAAGCGCTCGTTTTGCCCAAGGAGTCTCTATATCCAAAGAGTATGAAAAAAAATGACTATTTATATGGGCATTTCCATCCGAAATGGAAGGATTTTTTTGAGTGCAAATTTTTTAGGGTTTATGCAGTGAATGGTGAATTGATAGAAAACTCGATTTTTTTCCTCAATTCATAAAAATTTATATTTCAGTTGATTAAAGCGAATATAATTGATTGAGCTTGAAATTAATTACAATTGAATTAGGGTTTATTTTATTTCTTGTTAATTGAATCTTCCTTCAAATGATATTTGTAACCGAGGAATTAATATTGGATTTAGTTATAGATTGTAAAAAATATTCTTTTCAATTATTTGAAAACTTAATCGATGAAAAAATCATACTTTGTTTAGTCGAATTAAAAATAATTCAATTTTTTCATAAATGAATATGTGTGCTGGAGTTTATTTAGATTTTATTCATTAAGCATTTTTATTGTGAAAAAATATTATTTTATCAGAGCGGTAAATAATGGTAAAGTTTTGACCTCTGACAAATGTAAAACAAAGATCGCGAATATTCAACCTGCTAAAATACCGAGCGAGATACTCTCGTTCACAAAAAAAAAAAGTATAAATAATCAACATGTTCCATTAACGATCTCATGAAACTTTGGAGTTAACAAGCGCGCACAGAAAAACACGAGCACAAGCTAAAGAGCTTATATATGCGATATTTGGGTTATTAACATGCACGTGGATTGTATGATATTTTCGTTTGCCGAGAGAGTGCAGAGATATTTTGGCGAGTTCGTATTTTAAGTATGGGCTTAGCAAAGTCCACGGCCCATTTGAATAACACGACGTTCCAACTAGTGCATAAATTTCTAATTACAAGGGACGAGAGAGAAGAAGAAGACGAGGAGAGGGGAGACGAGCGAGAAATGGCGAGGGGTTCGCTTTCGTGATTCCAGCGAGCCAACTTGGACGATCTTCGTTCTCACGCGTGTATTATTATATCTATAATACCACGGTATTTTCGAGACATCGAGAGGGACATGAGGATTCGTTCACCTTGCAATATATCGCTTATTTTATTTTACATTTTTCATCCCCTGTTTTACTCTGTGCCCAAAGAAAATCATCGGGACGATCGGTCAAAAGGTATAAAACTAATTTTTGCCAACCTAAAAGTTCATTTCGTTCAGATGATGGACAATTGATGTGGAAAAAAAAATCATAAATGATTTATATATAATAATCCTGCAAATATCACCCCATTCATAATTACTCATAATTTATCGAAAGCATTTTCACGTCAGATCCGGGAGTATTTTCATTTGACCCCGATGAGATACGAAATAGAGGGAGAGTCCGCATAATGAAAAGATATGGGGTTTAGGATGACGCCAACTTGTCCCCCACCCCCCACCCCCCACCGCCCCACTCTATTAGTCGTCTGCGCGTGGAGCCACAATGGGGGTGTATCACGCCGCTCGAAGATGACACGGCTGTTTTCTATCAATGCTGCTGCGGCTATCCACCAGACTTTCGGGCATTGTTGGTGTGTCTTCTCTTTCCATTTTCTAGATTTCTATCCCCTTTTACGTATCCCTTTTCATCCCTAAGGATCTGAGCCCCCCCTTGCGATTAAGTCTGCTCCATTAAGAATAATAATAATAACAATAACAAAAATAATAATGATAATAAAGGAATCGTGGAGGATCAAAAGATAATGAAACAAAAATGACAGAAGAGAATCGAAAAGTTCATCAAGTGCTTTATAATGCCTGTGACTTTTTTTTTTTTTTTCTTTTTTGTTTCGCGTCTGAGTTTTCATTTGGAAAAACGAATTTTTCAACGTTTCACGGTGCGTAGAAGGAGCTGTGACGAGGGTTTTGGCCGACGAGTCGTGATTTCTCGATATATCAAGGGGCAGAGGCCCAGCGAGGGAGCAAGAGAGACAGAGAAAACTGGCAGTTTCTCGGTGACAGGTGGACAAAGGGCCCACTGCGGGGTCCCCAATGGGGCCTGCACACTGTTTTTCAAAATTCGTACCAGCGGGCAACGATTGTTCGTGGCGCGTGAGGAAAGGGTGGGGGGCGACGGCAACTTTTCAAAGGAAATGTATACACCGACTCCCTCTCTAGAGAGAGAGAGAGAGAGAGAGGGAAAAAGAAAGAGAAAGAGAAAAAGACAGAGTCCTCTTTCCTTTTCTCTTTCTCGACGAATCCACCCACGTTCTTTCTCACTTAAACCTCTGCAAAAATATATGATATAGCACATAATTTACCATTCTTCGAATGATTTCTTTCCAACGATCTTTCTTTTTTTAAGAGACTCGTATAAATAACGATAAGGGATGAGCAATCACTTAAAAAAAAAACCAAACATTTTTCTCTTTCGCCTCGAGCAGACTAAAGACATGTTACTATACATGTTAATGTTTTTAAATTTAAAATGTTCTCCATAAAATTTAAACAATTGGAAATAAATACGATATATTTTTGTAATATTAAATATGAAAATATTACATGGAGGGGTCGTTCGTGTAATATTTATCTCATTGTGACGTTTGAGATATTTTTAACTCTTTGTCTTTGTTGCGAGGTAGATTCGAGTAAAAATTGATGATCGAAGGAACATGCCCAGTGGAAATATTCCCATGGTGATTTTTCTATATTCGGCACATATCATATGAAAAAAAAAATCGGGGACCCGCAGAATCATCATTTACCACTCTTCGAATGATTTCTTTCCAATGATCTTTCTTTTTTTAAGAGACTCGTATAAATAACGATAAGGGTTGAGCAATCCCTTAAAAAAAAAACCAAACACTTTTCTCTTTCGGCTCGAGCAGACTAAAGACATGTTACTATAAATGTTAATGTTTTTAAAATTAAAATGTTCTCCATAAAATTTAAACAATTGGAAATAAATACGATATATTTTTGTAATATTAAATATGAAAATATTACATGGAGGGGTTGTTCGTGTAATATTTACCTCATTGTGACGTTTGAGATATTTTTAACTCTTTGTCTTTGTTGCGAGGTAGATTCGAGTAAAAATTGATGATCGAAGGAACATGCCCAGTGGAAATATTCCCATGGTGATTTTTCTATATTCGGCACATATCATATGAAAAAAAAAATCGGGGACCCGCAGAATCATCATTTACCACTCTTCGAATGATTTCTTTCCAATGATCTTTCTTTTTTTAAGAGACTGGTATAAATAACGATAAGGGATGAGCAATCCCTTAAAAAAAAAACCAAACACTTTTCTCTTTCGGCTCGAGCAGACTAAAGACATGTTACTATAAATGTTAATGTTTTTAAATTTTAAATGTTCTCTATAAAATTTAAACAATTGGAAATAAATACGATATATTTTTGTAATATTAAATATGAAAATTTTACATGGAGGGGTTGTTCGTGTAATATTTATCTCATTGTGACGTTTGAGATATTTTTTACTCATTGTCTTTGTTGCGAGGTAGATTCGAGTAAAAATTGATGATCGAAGGAACATGCCCAGTGGAAATATTCCCATGGTGATTTTTCTATATTCGGCACATATCATATGAAAAAAAAAATCGGGGACCCGCAGAATCATCATTTACCACTCTTCGAATGATTTCTTTCCAATGATCTTTCTTTTTTTAAGAGACTCGTATAAATATCGATAAGGGATGAGCAATCACTTAAAAAAAAACCAAACATTTTTCTCTTTCGGCTCGAGCAGACTAAAGACATGTTACTATAAATGTTAATGTTTTTAAATTTAAAATGTTCTCCATAAAATTTAAACAATTGGAAATAAATACGATATATTTTTGTAATATTAAATATGAAAATATTACATGGAGGGGTTGTTCGTGTAATATTTATCTCATTGTGACGTTTGAGATATTTTTAACTCTTTGTCTTTGTTGCGAGGTAAATTCGAGTAAAAATTGATGATCGAAGGAACATGCCCAGTGAAAATGTTCCCATGGTGATTTTTCTATATTCGGCACATATCATATGAAAAAAAAAAATTCGGGGACCCGCAGAATTTGAACGATCGTTCTGGAACACGCGATCCTCGTCATCAGTTTTCTCCGTTTCTAATATAAGAGTTCTCTCGTACGCGTATAAACTGATACGCCGCGCTCGAATAATTAGTTTTATCTCGGGTAACAGTGAAAAAGGGGGGAAAAAATATAAAAACGATAATACAAACGAGCGTTGCACGAAGCTTCCTGTAAATCTCTCTCGTGGGCCACGATATGCTCTTCGCAGAGGCGCTTTTGAATGGCTTCGATCAATTTGTCCAAACGTCTTTTTAATCCAATCAATTAGCGCACCAGCAAACGACCCCGAACGAGGGAGAGGAATACATATATATATATATATACTATGTGGGGTACAGATGCCCCCTTTTTCCCCTTCTGCCTAATGCGAAATACTTGTAGTTGACCGGTAGTGACGTCATCGCACAAACGCCCGAGGTCCTCTCGTTATCCTCGACTTCCGACGAAGATAATAGATATTAATAGAACACTAGACACCGCCCCATAGTCGATATTCATTATCGGCTAGGCAGATAAAGTGTACAGAAATTATTTATAAACTTAAGAAATTGATTTATATGATATAAATTAATTTCTTCGTTCGAAAAATTCGTCGTTCTTACTTTTTGCTAATTAGAAAACTTTTTTGTTCATTTTTCATTGGAACTTTACGAAATCGATTTTATTTTGAAGTTCCTTGACTCTGTCTGAATCAAACACATACATTTTTTTTGGTGTCCAAATGTTATTGAAACAAAAGTTTTAAATTTCACAACATTTTTTTGTTAATTAACTATTTGTTACTTTTGCATGACTTAAATAAATTTCATCTATTAAATGCATAATTGAATTTATTGTGAAAATTCAAAGAAATTTGTTTATATTTTGTCCATATTTATTTCGTGAAAATGAAATTTGCACGATTTCAGATATGAATAATTATTTAAATCGAAGAAATTGTGCATCAGTTAAATAAACTTTGACCCAATGAGCTTGATATTAAATCCATCATTTTCTCAATGAATTTTGACAAAAGAAAAAAAAACCACGTCATCCGAAAATCTTTCCAGATGAAAAGATTTTCACTTATAGCTTTCTGGCTTAGTGTCAACAAGACTATGCAGCCGTTATTGGATTTGCTTCCCGTAATGTCTTCTGTTGAAAAGTAAATTTTGAAAAATAAGCACGAAAAAAAAAAAAGAAAAATCCTCCAAAGCTCATTGAAACAAGTCAGCAGCGTGGTACTCGTTAAAAGATCTTTCTTCATGCACACAAGCTCAAGATTTTTCATCGAAAGAATTGTTAACTTTTGTTTTTTGAAGTTACTTTTCCGCCGTTCGAGCACAAAAACCAAAATACAAAGACATAGATCTGCTTCAAGCATCAACGAATCTCTTCTGTCTACAATCTTCTCGTCTGGTGGTGATTTTGACCCAAGCCAGGCTTATCCGAAGATTTTCCAAAGTCTTAGTCATGGGCACAGTTTCAATGTTGGGACTGAAGAGCCAGAATCTCTCGTGAATCTCTTATACGTTGAGTTCGTTGATCCAGGAAAGATTTGTCAAAGTTCTTCTTGTACTAGCTCGGGGGGTTAAATTTTCAGCAAAAAAAAAAAATAACGCAGACAAAAAAAATTTCCGGACAATTTAAGGTTGACAGTAGCCTTCCATATATCTATATATATATAGATATATACATTCCTATAATACCAGCTAATTCAACTCGAGAAACAGAAAACTCGGAAGAATAACTTTGTGGAAGATGAGATGCGAACACGAGGAGAAGTTAAATCCGTCATTATATCGTACTTCTCGTATCCCGTAGTGAATATGTCAAACGTTCATCCTTCGTGTGTCTCGTCAGCTATTTTTTTTTTTTCTACATATCTTGCGCTCACGTGAGTGATTCTTGTTCAGTCTCCATGACCCATTCTCTATGTCACTTGTCACAAAAGTGGCTTCTCGCGACTCCTGAGAATTTTTGATCATCGAGATGAGAACGTTCAGGTTAAGGTGAATTCTCGTGATGGCGGTCACGATCAAAGAGAACCAACATATATGTGTCCTCGGCTCAGAGGGTCCTGGGCGTCTCTGCGAACGTCCACGCGACAGGAGAGCAAAAGAGGCCGGGGGGAATATTCGTCGTCATCGTCGTCCTCCAAGGGACACCCTTTTTATGAACCAGCATTAAAACCTACCTATATATACACAATGCCTGCGGGCCAAATATTCTCTACCTGGCCTCTCTCGCATATCCACACAATCAGAGTGGATGTGACGCTATTTTATCCGCATCCAATCAATATTTACATGCTCGAGAGAACATTTAAGATTTTTTTTTTTTTCAAACCCAGTCGCTTTTAGTATTTAGACACGGGTAGCTTATCACATTTACTCTGATAACGATTTTTTTTTTCATCGTGACCCATCGCGGTCAAGAATAATTTTACATTTTACTAATTCTAGTGTAGAAAAAGAAATTAATGGTATTAATGATAATTAATTAACGGTACGTTCGCTCACTGGAGCAGCGTATAATTTAATATAACCCCATTGAAACACAATTTTTTGTGGGTAAAAATTGGTAGCCACAAATAGGTATCGACGAATTTTCTCGCAAAATTTTCTTCGAACAGCCGGTAGGCGATAAATCGTCAGTGTGTGCTAATGGTGGATCGTTAACACAAGGGAGGTCCTCAAATTTGGATGATCGAACAAAAATGGTGTAAGTCGAATTCGTTGAGCCTCCGGAGCAGAGAGAGAGAAAGAATGAGAGAGAGAGAGGGCGAACCAAGAAACGACGAAATGAGATGGTTCGAACAATTATTTTGCAGGTCGTCTCTCTCGCCTCTATTCACCTTCGCTCCTCATGTTCTCGTCTTGCCATCGCCCACATTTCTTTCTCTTTTCTCGTTGTATATGTGCCGATCGTTCGCCAGTACAGCATCCAAACTTGCACTCTAAAAATGGGGGAGATTCCCGCAGAGCGTCTCTTGACCGCGAGGGAAAGAGAGAGAGAGAGAGAGAGAAGGAAGGAGGGAGAGCACAGTCGGGAAGACAAATGGACCGAGTGACGGCGGCAATATTGCGTTTCGAAACTGCGCGGACCGATCGTGTCTCGTTCGGCTTTTTTTTTTCGTCAGAGAAAGGAAAACGATATATACTTATAATCTACACATACGGGCAGGTTATTTTAATATTTAAAGTACTTAAAAAAATTTTATAGGTGTAATTATTGTCTTTCAGTCGATCCCAAATTCTTCATTTTTGCAACCATGAGAACACATTGAAAGTTTTTAAAATTTGTTACAAATCTGTGACTCGAATTTAAAGGCTTTTATTATTTTTTTCAATCGCTGGAGACCATTTAACTTAAGTGGCGTTTTTAAGCACAATCGATTCTGAAGAAAAATGAACCTATGTTAAAGTTTAAAGTTCATCGAATAGAAAAATTCAAGTCCTCTGAATAAAGCGATTATTTATTGCCAAAATAATAAAAATAAAAAATAAAAAAAATGGCGCAATGTGTATTTACAATCTCATCGATGTATTTTTTCCACTGACCGCGAATCTACTAAGCATTTTCACAAAAAAATCCCAATTTTGAATCGGAATCCCCCAAAGAGAATATTAAAAGAGCTGGATCGATATATTTTGTTTAACAATCATTTTTCTCATACCCAAGGGCCAAGTCCTTACTTACATAGTATTGTGTATAATTCTCACCGAGGCTCGAGGATATGAACTATAGACAGTGCATACATGGTTCAGAAGTGAAAGAGCCCACCGAATTATCAATAATACGTTACAGAGTTTGGATGGGTCTGTGTGTGTGTGTGTGTGTGTGTGTGTGTGTGTGTGTATGTGCGAATATATATAGAATTGTTAGAGTGATGGTAATATGGTCGCATCTGATTTTCTGTGCGCATCGGGACGTGCATAATGTTTTAATGGAGTTTGTGGAGGCGAGCACACGCGCGGGTCTCGTTCGGATAGGCCAAAGGGTGAGGGCCACGGTTTACATACCATTTACTCTCGCCCTGCAATCCCTCAACGAGCCCAAACGAACCAAAATCTGTACCCACCCCTCCATAACCAGCCACCCACTCTGTTTGCAGTGCTGTACAAACTGGCTCTCGCGGTCCTACTTACGAATACGCCTTGTACACTCTTCATCACTATATATATATATATATATATATATATATATAGAATATATATATATATAGAAGAAGAGAGAGATAGAAGATATATATGTATATATATATATCTCTTCTACCACCACCCAATGTATACTGTACTCTCGAGAATCTCTCGTCGTTCACTGCGATCTCGCGATTTCAGCTCGCAAAATTTCTCAATCCCTCTATTCGCCGAGAGGGAGAGAGAGAGAGAGAGAGAGAAAAGCATGCATACTCGCATCTAAAATATACTGCAATATAACCAGACGCCAAAACTATAATTTTTCATCAATAACTGTATGAAAAATTTATTCTCAAATATATTTAAGATCTCAATGCCTTTTTTTTTTTTTTGACGGGTTCAATAAAAAAAACTCATGATTTAGAATGAGTATAAAATGTGACTTGACATTTTTTTGAATGGCTTTTCATTGGAATGGATCATACGATCTCTATTCTCCCCACGTGAATCGTGGTGTGTCCTAAAAAAAAAAGTCTCGCCAGAGTGATATAATTTCGTGGGGATTGGGTTAAAGTAAATAAATTGAAAATATACGAGAGAACCATTGATAATTCCTTAAGATATTATGAGCTATAATGAGACGTAGAGAAAAAAAAAATAGTGAGTAAGTCTCATCGTACACACGTTGAGAGACTTTTTCTTCTCAAGTTTTTTTTTTCCTCTCTTCTTCACTTCACTTCACCACTGTGGAAGCGTTTGGCAAATTATTAAATATTGAATATGCTCGAGGCGAGCGCAATAGTGAAACACGGTAATATAAATAACAATCGAACAAATTGCCGTGTGCGGCGCTGCTTGGTTTTCGCACGGGACTTTCTATATGCACCGTGTTGAAGGGTTACTAAAATTGAGCTACCGTTCTTCCTATGCCGTTCAGTGTGTACTCCACGTGTATTCATCATGTATAACTGAGCACCGCGGTACCGCCAAAACTGGTGCGTTACTACCTACACACACTCACACATATATATATATATATATATATATATATATATATATACGAGGTATATAGTCCTCTGGCTTTTGTATCCATTAGTGAAACGAATGCAATTACGTGCCCAATTACGCGCCGTTACATACACGTTGTAGGAAAATCGTAATCGCGTTGTTTTTCCCCCTATCTCTCCTCTTTCTCCTCACCGCCAAATTCCGCAGTTGTTACAACGCTTTTGGCTTTAGGACACGAGTCGATTCTATCTCGGTTCTATTTTCGTACATACTGGTAGACAACGCATCTGCATAACGCCCAAATCCAAATTACGGAAAAATCCTGTTCCATTTACCATTCTAGGGCAAATGGAGCTCGTGATTACTTGAGCATTTTTTCACAAAAATTTTTGTTCCACCATTTAAAAAATTGGGGTAGAAATTATTTTAAAATCTATTTCGTTATTTTCGCAATTTCCTTTTTTTTTTTAATAATTTTTCTTCAACATGGTTTTTATTTACGTGCCTGTGATCGATTTATTTAAATAATTTTTTTTTTAAATATTAGAGTGAGAATAATAATATTTAATACAAATGATCAATCCTTCATTCTATTTATTGTCACGATTTTTCATTGCAATTTTTCCAACAAAATATTATGGGTTATTCCATATGGTACAAATAAAAATTGAAGTAATCAAGAACTGTAATTATGAATGAAAAGAATGATTAATTTTTCCACTTAATTTTTGAGACTCTGACAAAAGCATTTTTTACCAATGCAAGGCGCGATACAATCAAATTTCGTTTAAATCATACATTGAAGAAAATCCTCGTGATTCGACACGAATTTGTCCATAAATCATTTCTCACAGGAGTGTCACGACGCCATTGAAATTTATTTTTTTCGGCTCCGATTGTCCGACGAAAAAGACAAAGAAGTTCATTGCGTAAAGCCTGTATATATATATATATATATATACACATATATATACAAAGGTATATTTTCCGTATTGTACAAAAAGGGCAAAGGGCATAAAGAATGACCGCTTATATGTATATATACCAGTTTCTATAATAAATGATAGTTTCGATAATTAGCGGCTCCTTCGAACAGGTCCGAGTCTGATACTTCTCTCTCGGGGGATTTTTGCATGCGTAACGAGCGTGTCGGGGACCTTGGCCCTTATTTCTCCACTGACCATCAACATCATCCTGACACGCCACAGCCATACTGCGTGTGCTCTTTTGAGCCAGGAATTTCCGCACCCTCGGAAGCAAAATTTTTGTATTTAGGGGTGTCTCGTGTATACAGCAGGTGCCTTGTGGCATTGTCTAATAATAATACACACGAGACCGTGCCAAGATATAACTCGATTTTTCCGAAATATTGCATGAACGCTCGAAAAAGGTTCTCGCCGTGACCAGGTTGACATTGTGCCGTGCCCAGGATTGGAAAATGGCGGTTTAGGGCGCCCATATATACATATATATATATAAGCATAGAGGTATGAACGCAGAGCTAAAGGGGAGAAGTCACCAGAGGATTCTGAAATATATATTTCAACAATAGACGAAAGTTTTGGAGGTTCTCGAGCACGAAACAATGAAGAAAGGTCGCAGGTTTGAAATTCGATACTCGCACGCTGTGCCAAAAGAGTATACGAATCTTCTGTTTTGTCTGTGCAAAGACTCGAGAAAAATTTGCATTTGTCTTGTGTCCAGGAGACAGGGACCATTCTCAAAGGAAAGTGAGAGTTTTGGTGACAGAGATCGACCATTTTCGGGTATAGATGGCGCTTTAGTTACGCCAAAAGTATGTATATATATATATAATGGGTCCATGGAGCGAGATCGAGAAACAACAGAGAAATTTCTCGTCTATGCCCTGACATTCGCACAGAAGGATAGATAGAAAGCGAGAGAGGGAGAGCTTTGTTCTCCAAGGGGATGTAATTTTTTGGTCGCTCGTTATACTATTATTTTGTATTTTTCTTCTTAGCGGCGATATGAGATGACGCCGGACATTATACACAATAGAGAAGATGGTAGCGAAAAAAAATGAGGAGAAAACTCACGCCTACGACTTATTTGTGCTTTATATATATGTATATATATATATCGTGGGCGCAAAATCATAAGGGCGTATACGCTGTCTATGAGCATAGAATATGCACCTTTATGGTTTTAGACAGACGATATATATGCAATATATGTCTGACGAGTGAAATCGTACCTCTCTCCATAACGATTGTTTCTTCACTGGATAATTATATACGCGTTCGCAACCTCTGAATATATACTTAATGTGCACGTTGACGCTGATGCTGAAGCATCTCGAAAGTTGAGTCTGGATGTGCCGAATGTGTCGAGGGGAGGTAAAAAAAAAAAAAAAAAAACTCGATTATGACGACGCGTTGACAGCATCAAGACAAGTAATTAGATACTTTCACGTGTGTATTCTATAGCGTTCTATTTTATATGTATACCCGTAGCAGATGTGAGATTTTAAAGTCGAAGACGTATATACGAGGAATTTGACGTGCATGTGCATCTCGATAAGACGATGGGCAAAGATCAGAGAAAAATGCATACATTCGATTTTAATAAATTTTAATAAATTGGATTAAATTTAGAAAAATATGAATTCGATAAAATATTTTTTTAGCGGTAAGAAATTTTTTATAGTTAGTCAAAATGGTTTTATTCATTGAAAAATTATATTTTCAGTTCGTATTAATAATATTAGAATCACAAACGATCTTTTTTAGATCATTTTTATTTTTATTTACAAAAATTAAATTTATCCATTTTGGCCGAGTCCACACGGATTGAAAAATAAAAAAATTTGTAAACTTTTATTGAGTTGCCACTGGAGAATCGGAGCTTTACAATATTCTTTTTCATCTACGAGAATTTACGAGATTTTCTTCGCTTCGTCACCAGAAAATTTGCATTTTCGACGAGAATATCTATGACGGATTTGACAATTGAGAAGACTTTAGTTACGCCAACGATACCCAAAGTTTCTCTCTCTTGTTCGCGCCAGTGCCCACCAAACCGTTTAGAACTTGGGATTCTCTTTCGAAAGATACAATGAGGAGAATCGATACTCTTTCCCTGGGGACTCGATACTTACAATAGACAACCTGTAGCCAAAAATGTTAAGAAAAAAAAAAAATATATATAGAAATAGAATATCCAGGACGAGTGGACATTAACCCTCGAAACCCTTCAAGAGCATGCTGTAACAAATTTTTGGTCAAGAATCTCGTGGTACCTGCTTAATGTGCTCATCTACATGCGGGTCGATAAATGTTTCAACGATTTGGTATTCTGACAAATATTTGAAAATTTTAATTACCTCGCATATAATTATTATTTTATGAGAATATTATAATATATTTCAACCCATCCAGAGATTCGATTCAAATATAAACATTTGATTAAATTGTATAAATTTCATTTCAGTTACAAGTTACAAGAAATACACTTGATTTTCAATAAATAATTTTCTCAATGTCGACTAATTCGTAATTCATGATGTTTGCCAATTATTTTGTTAAAAAACATTATTTTTATTTTTATACATTCAAATGATAATTTTAGAGTGGGTTCCCCGATGAATTTTTTGTACTCCAAAACATTTTATCGATCCCTCAATATCACTGGCTCGCTTTTATTTTCACAGATTCGACCCATTTTTAAAGCCTGCCCAATAAAATTATACTTCACCCCAGAAATTTTGATTTATCAAAATTACGCTTATGAAACGTAAAATAAGATTACCTGTTTTAAGCACTAGAGGACAAAAAAATATCTTATATTTCCAATAAATACTCTGTGCATTTATACTTGACGTTGATTCGCGATGCCAAAGTTTGTACAGTAAGAGAGAGAGAGAGAGCAAAAATCGAGTGTACAACGGGAAAACGGGAGAATGCGTTATAGCTGGTTATGGCTGTTTATATAGCTGCTTATAAACATTATTTTTATTTTTATACATTCAAATGATAATTTTTAGTAGGTTCCCTGATGATTTTTTTGTACTCCAAAACATTTTATCGATCCCTCAATATTACTAGCTCGCTTTTATTTTCACAGATTCGACCCGTTTTTAAAGCCTGCCCAATAAAATTATACTTTACCCCAGAAATTTTGATTTATCAAAATTACGCTTATGAAACGTAAAATAAGATTACCTGTTTTAAGCACTAGAGGACAAAAAAATATCTTATATTTCCAATAAATACTCTGTGCATTTATACTTGACGTTGATTCGCGATGCCAAAGTTTGTACAGTAAGAGAGAAAGAGAGAGAGAGAGAGCAGAAATCGAGTGTACAACGGGAAAACGGGAGAGAACGTTATAGCTGTTTATATAGGGTACAATAGCAACGGTACAGATGGGGTTGAGAGAGAATAGGATGGTCGAGGGGAACGACGAGACAACGGGAACTTGATCGTAATTAAGCGTGACGGACGTGTAACGCAAGCCGAACGTACATGGAGGGCTGCAGCGCGGGCGCAAGTCCGAAAACCGCTCCATATATATATACATATAGAACGGCATACACACTGGTTGGATGTTATTTTTTTTTTTTCTATTTTCCATTATCTGCTTGTTTCTGCTCGTGATATGTTGCCTTTAATTATTTGTCCGTTATACCAAAAAAATCGTGAAACTGTGAGAGAGATCACGCAGCCAAATATTGACGCGTATCCAGCGTTGCATACAAGACATTCGAAACGTGGAGGCGTAAATCCGATATATCCAGAACCAACTGCAAACTCGCGTCACCGACGATCGCTCGTGGTTCGTCAAATATATATATATATATTGATATTGGGCTATAGCTATATGGATACATGGAATGAAAAAAAATGCGATTTATCCCTCCGTCTGTCTTGTTGTCGTGTACCGAACCGGGCACTGGCGCGGATTTCACTCGATGAAAAAATATAAAAATAAAATTTGATAACAAAAAAAAATGTATAAGCCATCAGGTATAAGCCAAAAGGGGATGCGAGATGGAGGAATCCGCGGGACATGGTTAACCCGATATTCATCGATTCTGGGCAAATTCCCGCGCTGTCGTCCACTCCGAGCGCACGCCGACATACTGGTATATATATATATATATATATATTTATATGTATATAAGGGATTTGGTACATGTATACAACTCCCATTCTCCACCCTGTGCGCTCAGGATTCACTGCGTTCGAATATATACATCCACGTGTTCAGTATATACCAAAATATATATATACAAGGTACTGTATATATACAGCCCCGGGGAGCTTGCGTGCTCCTGAATGCTGACCAATCCGCTAAATGGCGGAAGGGTGAAAAGCCCGGACCATCACCGTCACATCAGCATCAACATCACTATATATATATATATATATATATATATATATATATATATATATATATATATATATATATATATATATATATATACATATATATTATATATGTATATCCCTCGTCCGATCCTCTCCCGTTAATCCTGTTTGTTTATTACGCGGCCAAAGCTCGCGCGTGCGGGCGACCGAACAAAAATACAATTTCGTCGCTGATTCATCTGGACGAATCTCCGGTCCTTTTCACCTCGGAGGACTTTTTTCATGAACTTATTCCAATTTTTTTAGAGCTATCGAGATTTTGCCAGTGATGAAATTTTTGAAGAAGCGCGTTAAACTTTTAGAAAATTTTGGACAATTCGCGAAATTGATGGATAGACGTGACCCGAATTTGCTATTCCGATTGGGGTGGGAGATGAAGACGCTACGAGTGCTAAATCAACTATAAATTTAGTGGGTAACGGTAATTGGAACTTTTAGAGACTTTATCTGTCGTTATGGGGTGCAATTTCGCTACATTATCTTTTGCTTTTTAAATTTTATTTATTCAAGATTTCACTTCGAGGCAAAAAAAAAAGTCGCCAAGTCTCGAATTGTATCACCAGATGCAGTTTTGGAAAATAAATTAACCCGTTCGTCTACATTATTTTCTGTCGCCATGTTGAAATACACAGTGCCGTCGGGTCACTGGTGACCCAGGTGTTAAAAAAATGACCTGAGAGTTAAAAAAATGGCCGAGCTGTACTGCTGAAACGTAACATGATTATATAACATACAGATAGACCCCGTGCTATCCAGACTCACCAAAAGTAGTTTCCTCAGTGAAAAATTGCTCAGCCCGATTTTTTAAAATGATTAGCACTTTGTTGATCCATTATATATTTTTATTAAAAATCTTTACAAAAAAATTTACTATTTTCGGTAATAGTTTGAGGATAATGTTAACCGAAAAATTACGTTGATATTTCATATGTAAAATATATTAATAATACACTCATGTGAATTAAATCGATTATACCAAAATTCATTAAACTAACATGACATTTATTTATAATACAAAAAAATTATCTCTTATCTGAATAAAACGATTATAGTGCTTCAATTTACTGATGATCTAATAATGGACCAAATTCAAAGAGATGATTTTTTGTCATGGTGCAATAACCGTAAGGAGACAAAAAAATATTGAAGTAAGAATTGATCTTAGAGATCATTTAGCGTTAATTATTATGGGTCTCAGTCTGAAAGACACGTTTCTTCTTCGCAAGAGCTCTCTCGTGATAAAAATCTGTGAAGTACGCACTCGATGAGACTATACGGTGAGAGATATCATCATTGAGAAGCTTGGGACAACGCGGCCTTCGCACGTTTTATACTCCAATATGTACTCGCTATATATTGAATACCATACTCTATATACACACATACACACATAAAAATATATATATATATATGTGTATATATATACATATATATATATATATATATATATATAGAGAGAGAGAGAGAGAGAGAGAGAGAGAGAAATGTGTGTGTTTGTGCGTACTATGCGTATATACTTATGATATACCACCAGGCCATGTTTATGAGAAGACGAGAACCCACTCTAGGTGGCAAGATCGTCATCGGACTTTAATTAAATCGAAAAAATCGTAGAGTCATTAATGACAAGTGGCGCCCAATCGGGATGACTACATGAATTCTATTGAGCATCACGCTGTGACCGCTCAGGTTCTCTTCTCGTGAGACGTTTCGGGAGGATCATCTCCTTGTGTCCCGCAGACGAAGAAGATGCCGCCATCGTCTCTTATATACATGAAGTAATGTTGGGAAATATGGCCCAGATTAGTAAAATGGATCAAATAGCTTTTGGACCAGATCCGTTGGTGGTAAATTATTAATTATGCCACATTGTTTAAAGAAAATTTTACGTGCACAATTTTGAACGTGCCAGTTCGAGTCACCGAAATTATTTATTTCTGAGACACTAAAATTATTGCTCGGATTTTTTACTGATTTCACCACAAAATGTGCATGTCGAATAAAATCGTGAAACATTCGATCTCACTAATCGCAGTTTTTAATTAATGGCAGCCTGAACCACATTCTCATAACTCAATTGTAATATGAACCACCCTTAGCCGTGATTTTATTTCGTCTAAAATCATGAAATTTTAATTAAGAATAATTATTTTCGACGTACTGGTACGATTTTAAGTATCTTTGTGCTGATTATATACTTCGGTAAGATACAGACAATTGGAAAATTAATCTACAAAAAAATTATGAAATTATCATGATTTCAGGACTTTATAGACAATGATATTTTGAGATAGAAAATATAGAGGCAGAAATATTTTATTGGTCCATATTCCCCACCATTATCCCGTATATATACATATAACTATAGATCTATATATTTAAATATCGTATATCTGTGTCGATGTTGTGTATAATGACAATACTAGCCACTAGGATTCGAATCATATATATATATATAATCTTTTTTTTCTCACACGATCTCTTTCTTCTCTATAGTGTCAGACATACCGCCCTTTTCTTACAATCCTATATATCCATCGAACTCGCCTTAGCCCGCGCTCGGCTCTTCATCTTATATATATATATATATATATATATATATATATATATATACTATATACATGTATATGGACACGATAAGATAAAAGTACAAGAAGAAAAAAAAACTAATATACAAGTGGAGGTGTACGGAACGCTGACGTGTACGCGAAGGTAATGGATCCTGAAACTCGCGCAGGGCAACTTTCCCATCGTCGCCCGAGCGATATGAGTGATGATCGCATATCGGCATCGTCCATATAAATATATATATATGTATATTTACACATTATACCATGCACAGACTGTATGTACGATGATCTAGAATCTATAGCGCGGGATAAGTCATTTCCCAGCCACACAGAGACTGAGATTCAATCTTTTTTTTTTTTTCTCTCTCCAATGATAAATTTCGAGTCGTGCGAAAGTCTCGTAGAACTATAGGCACGAGATGAATATGAGCAATTTACATTTATCAGTGCGATCGAAAATAAATTTTTCATGAGATCTCGGCAAAATGAGCGTTTACTTTGTTACGTTCTAGGAGGATGGGTCGCGTTTTAATAAGTTTGTAATGCGAGGCACATTGAGCCACGTATATGAAGGCTTCTGCGGACGACGAGGTTCGCCGATTTTCGTGTACACTGCGAAATAGCGTGTTGGGATATACATATATGCACGTATGTATTATAAGGTGGACGCGAAAAGCGTGACGATTTATCATAGGGGAAAGCGCTTTCGTGTGGTCACCGTCCGTCGAGTGAATATGACTCGACGAAGGTGACTATGGGTAATGATTGTTAACCCCTTTCGTATAGGCAATGTAGCAAAATTAATTGACAGCAAAAAAAGTAGACGTTGTGTAATTGTTTCGACTTGTGTTATCAAAAATAAAACCCTCAAAATGCAATTGCGAATGAGCTTTTTATATACAAATACACTTTTGAGGGCCTATAAATGTTAAAAATAGTGACTTTTTCATCACTCTGGCAGAGGGTTAACTCTCAAGAAACTTTCTGTTATCGAACAAGTTCCTAGAAATTAAGTGACCACTCAATTTACTCTTTTCAAAGGTCCCAGAAGGGTCTTAACATTCATCGAACGATGTTGCCACCAAATACCGAAGTAGCTGATGGAAAGTTGTTATTGTTATGTAATTGTTGCACTTTCTGTTATTGAACAAATCCTTAAAAAATCTCCTTGATTAGGTCACCCTCTTTGCAAAGGTTCTACGAGAGTTAAAAATTTTAGCGTACACAAAAATCCGACCAAAAATAGAAGTTTAACAGAATAAAATTGTTATGAAATTATTTTTGTCTGCTCTCGTCGCTCAAATCCCTGAAAAATAGGTGACGAGCGTCAACTCATTTGCAAAACCCTTCAAGAGTTAGCAGACCCAAGAGATCATTGGCGGACAAATGGTTAACTTAAAAAATAGACGGCCATACGAATCCAGCATCTCTACATCTTCCTGCATATCACATGTAGCTATAAAATATACATATATATAGCATAGAGTAAGGATCCATCAGTTCTAAAGTCTACCGCGACAAAAGGCTGCGTATCAGCGTGGTGGCAGCAGCAGGTTGACGGTCTTACCCGAGAGTGACGGCGTTGCGTGGAGCGAGAGAGGGTTCGTACCGCGCTTGTCGCTTGACGAGAACGACAAGACGACGACGACGACGACGGACGTAAAGCGGGGACGAAACGACGAGTAGGATGCGACGCGCGGCGATTAATGGTGGGATCGGGGAGGAGGGGATAGATCACCTCAGCGACGTCCACCTTCACCATGACGCGCGCGGGGGTGGGAGGTCGAACTGTTCGAGGTGGTGGATTCTCGTGGTGGGGATAAATATATAGTTGAACGGTCTCTCTTGCTCTCTCTCTCTCTCTCTCTCTCTTTCGTTCTCTGTAACATCCACAATCGACATTTCCGTCAATCGCCAGTCTCGTATATCGCGTAAACCCACATGTGGGAGACATTTTTTTCCCTTCTTTTCAGCAAATAATAAAACAAAAAGACTATATCCACCCTTCCAGGCGTAATTGCACATGCCATACGTATACACAAGATCATAAGACTTAAAAAGACAGAAGAGGGTGGAGGGAGGAGGGAATGAATCCACCGTGGAGTCTCTTATCGATGAAGGTTCGAAGTAACAGTGGGGGGTGGATGAGAAGGAAGGAAGGAAGGGGGTGCGTCGCATCGTCGTACATGTCGTCTCGTCCTTGTCGCTTTGTGGTCCGAGAGGGTTATCCCCACTCCAAAAAAGCTTGACGGTGACTCGACGCCGGCGTGCGTTACCAGCTCCCGTCACAGACACTCTTCTAACCTCTCTCACTCTCTCTCTCTCTCTCTCTCTCTCCGATTAACACACATACCCATTAATGCCAGATAGCGCCACACGGTCTTACTTTTTCCCCTCTTACGTGTGTTGCAGCGCTAGCGCGACTGTCAAGCCTCCACCACCAGCAGCAGCAGCAGCAGCAGCAGCACAGCAGCAGCAGTGTCGAGGCTCGGCATCTCGAGAGTGGAAATGACGATGGTGGGGATGTCGCCTCCGGCCCACGACGTAGTACTGGTAGGGAGAAGGAAAGCGCCGTAGGGAGGGTAAAACAGCACCATCAGCAGCAGGATGAACCCGACTGCGGCGGCAGAAACGTTACAGGGGATAGTGGCGACGCTGAACGTGCCACTAGTGGAGGGAGATGTGCCGGAGGTGGGGGTGGCAGCGGTCGCAATGGTGGGGGTGGCGGTGGTGGTGGAGGCGACGATGTTGGCACTGGTGGTGGGGAAATAGCCGGCGATGTTGCGGAGAAGGAGGAGAGGCCACCGGCTTCAGAGACTGTCGAGCCGACGGCCGTGTTTGACGTCGCATCCCTCGTCCTTTACGGCTCACGCGCGCTACCGATAAGACTTAAGATACTACTCGATCAGTTGTTCAATCAGTTGCCACACGCGAAAGTGACTCGTCTACTAGCCGCTTTCGGCTGGACCCACGAGGATTACACTAGAGGATACATACTGCAGGTGAGTTTGACAGAACTAAAGAAAGAAAAAAAAACAGCCAATAAAAGAAAAACAATAGGGAAAATGATAATTGACAGAAATTGACGGATGACGAGAGTTTGAGAAAAATTAAAAGGGGGAATTCGTTTAATGGTAAAAATATTCAAAGGATGACAGTTTTAGAGGGAGAGTAAGAGATGATGACAGATGTCAACATTGCACTGATAATCGCCTTTGGAAATTTAGAGACAGATCAGGTTGAGGTTGAATTTACGGGCTCCTCCTGCAATCGGAAGACTTTGGAAATTTTTTTTCTGACTCAGGAACAGTTGACAGTTGACAGAATTTTGGGATTTTGAGGACTATAGATAACAGTTGGAAATTTTTTTTTTTACCATTAGAAGACGTTTTTTTTTTCTCTTTCTCTCGTGACTTGGAGATTTGACTAGCGCGTAACAAAACTTTTGACAGCTGTCATGGCTTCGAATGTTTATGGATAGTCTTCGAAATGACAGTGTCAGTTTTTCATGGGGAAAAATATAATTATTAGGAATAAAGAGAATTACGAAGAAAATGAAAAAAAAAAAAAAAAATACCATCTGCGGTCAGAATCGTACGTGATACTTTGTGAAGGGGGTCAGTCGCGAGGCGACGCGTAACGAAGCGGCACGACGGGATGACAGGTGCGCGACAAGATTGTCATCCCCGATAGCCCAAAACGAATCCGAGAGGGCTGACCAGCGTCAAGTACCAGAAAAATAAAAACATACCATCGAGCAAACTTGAAGTTAAGAAAAACAAATTTTTTGAAAACGACGTGAATTAAAATGAAGTAATTTATAAAAATTGTGCAATTGTGCTAAAAAAAAAAGAAAGATTAATTTCCATCAAACTCAAATTCGTAAATATATTATTTTAAAAATCAAGTTGAACAAATTTTATGGATGAAGCGTTTGATGTGATTCCGACGTTTTATCTCGTTTGGCGTTTGACACGTGCTCACTCTGTGACCGTCGACTTGACAGCTATCAACAATTTCTCACATCGAACTGTCAACATGGCACGTGTGCGTGTTTACCAATGGCGATTGGCGAAAAACGTTGGAAAAGTGTTGAAAAGCAAAATTATTAACAGTCCCGAAATAATTGTGTGACTTTTCTCGTATCGTCGGTAAAACACGCGCGTGTTTCGTTCGTGTCTGAGTTCTCGCAACATTTTCGTTTCTGTGTGTGTGTGTGTGTATGTGTGTGTGTGTGTGTGTTAGCGACTTGTAGCAAGCTCTCGACGCGGAAGACTAAAAATAAATATTTCACCGAGCTAACCAAGACGAAAATGAGCAACTACAAACAATGTCAAGGAGAAAGAACGGAAGATGAACTGCATTAGTGCAAATGACGATCAAGTGCATCGCCTTTGTGGTGAAAAAAATTTTTAGTATTGCGAGGGCTGATGAAAAAATTAATGCATTTAATAATTTCCGTGGAATAATTTTTAAAAATATGATAAACGCGCCACTGAAGCCTAAAAACCCCTAAAAAAAACCCAACCCAAAAGTGTCAAAAGGACTAAATTTATCTTTTAAAAACTTTTGTGAAATAAAAAAAGATGCTAAATTTTTCAAATAAAAAAACAAATAAATTAAGAAAAAACATCGAACGAACTTTAGTAAATATTTAACTCCAATGCTCGCAAACTTCGTCGGCAAGCGTTTTTTTTTTTTATATGTCGACGGTTTAACAAAAATAATTGGATAATGACAAAAACAAAACGCAAAAGTATCAGAAGTGAAATTCATCAATATCTGTACTATACGTTTTTAACCAACTTAAATGTTAGAAAAAAAATTGAATTTTTCCGCAAAATGTGTGTAAACTTTCTGGTACTTTTGTATGCGCTAAACGCGGAACAAGTTAAATCCTCCCGTGTCGTGTCCTCTCGCGTATTCAGTATAGATCTCCGAAGTTGCATATATATATATATATACGTAATCTCTGATCGATAATAAGCGTCGCGTGTAAAATCGTTCAGAAGGCAGGCAAGAAGCTGGGCCGATCGCGTTAGTGATCAATATTTTAAAGAACGAAGAAGGAACATAAAGAGCGAGGATTCTCGCGTGAGTGGAACAGCCACGATCTCTTATGATAATATAAGTAGTGATCGACATTAGTAAAATATCGCACGACGATCCTCGGATAATCGAGACGAAGGTAGTCAGTAATTATTCATCTCTCTGAGCTCTCTGCAATATTATATTATATCTAAATTTCTTTTTTATTTCCGCCAAGAGATCAAAAGTCGATGTTTACTGTAAAACCTTTTGAAAAATTCTAGTAAGATTTCTAAAAAAATTGATTTTTTATATTTCTGGTAAATGTGTAACAACTTTAAATATTTTTTTGCCACACTCACATCATTCGATAGCATTATTAAATATACTTTAGGTTTGGGCTAACAAAAGGTCCGAGCTATCTACATTTTTTCTGGAACCTCGATATCGTCCATTTCCATTTTATAGAATTTCTATTTTTAATACGATGATAAAATTGACATTTTCGAATTAATTGAAATTCGAATGCTTGACGATCATTTTTCTTTCTTGACTCGTTCGCTTTAATCTATACAATATTGACGCTGCTGGGAACCAAACTCACCACACAACGTGAATTACACACACATATATATATATATATATATATATATATATATATATATATATATATAAATATATAAATATATATATAAGTTTGGTACAGAAAATGGGGAGTATCCGTGTAAACTGAATTGCGCCGACGTTAGCGTGAAATTAAACGTATGGAAAACCGGTTTTCGAGACGTTTCACGCGCGAGGACTCGCGACAGCTATAGCGAAACGAGTGAGTGAACGGAACGAAGAAGAAAGAACGTACAGATCGGACCCGAGAGAGGTCTCCTCTCCTTAGTGAGCGTTCGAGTCTCCGAGCTCGAGAACTTGATGATATATACATATATATATATATATGTACCAAGCAATGTTCATACAGGAATTTAATCGCAATGCCGTTTCATCGGTACGAGACTCGCTCGATCTCTCAACTCGATGAGATACTGATCACATATATGTATATGTATAAATAACGATAGCGAAAACTTTTCACTAGATTTATTTATCGAAAAATATATGAGAGAAAAGAATCTTTTGAAAAATGGCGTAATAAATTTATCGATAAAGTTTGAAATAGGTGATATTTAAATATTTGTAACTTTTGGATCATTAAAGTTCATTGTAAATGATCGAAAGTTCATGAGTATATTTTTCAGACATTTTTTATACGTTTTTTTTCGTCCATCGAAACGTCAATGATAGAGAGATAAAAAAAAAGGCTCAATACGAACTATTGCGTTATCGTCGATTAAAGGTCCTATACAGAGACGTGAGTATATACGTGTGTTGAAATATATAATTGACACGTTCTCGCGGGGCCCTCGAGATCGATCAAGGAATCTCTGATATTTTTCTTGCGAGACAAGTTGACGTATATACTCGAATACTTTGTCGATTTTTTCGTGGATGACGATGGGTATCGTCATTGAAAAAAGCATCAATGAAAAATATACTTAGTGACACTCCGAAAGAGTTGATTAAGTTCTTTACATTGAAATATTGTTGATCGTTAAGGATTATTCATCGGTTTGGCGTCTTGAATGCTTTTTTCTGAAGAAATCATTGACGAAATTTAACATACAAAATTTATTTTTCTTCACCGTTTAAATTCATTATTCCGATGAGGAACTTCCGTTATAGACAGAGAAATTTTGCGAGCGTTAAAAATCTCGAATGAAACTTTGGTTATTTCTTCGCTCTTTTCCCCTTCGATTTCTCAAGCTCTTCAACACACGACACACGAGGCGCGAGCGTCGATAGCCTAAAATTAGAGATTTACGTGAGGCAACGCGGTTGCGACGGGGCGTTCTTTTGGTATATATAATAATATATATTGTGTGCGTGTATATTTCGAAGCCCAGCTGTAGAGTTTTCTCTCTCTCTCTCTCTCTCTCTCTCTCTACCCCTCTCTCTTTCGTGATCGCTCTTAACACAAACTTGCGGAAATAACCTTTTGATTTTGTACAAAATGTATAGTCGTACGCACGCTCGATCCTCCAAAAAGGTGTTAAACACTATATTGTCCAATTCTTTCTTTACGTTTTATCAGTAAACTATTTTTTTTTCTTATCGCAGCTGCAAACTATTTCATATGATCAACATTTATTCCAATAATAATTCGAAAAGAGTGAAGAAAATTTAATTAAAAATCATTTTTTCAACACAATTGAGCTGTGCATGATTATGATTTTCAAGTCTTTTGATAACCATTGAAAATCGTCTTCGGTACATTTTGAGTGATGAATAATCGTTCAAAAATCGAAATCAGTGCAAGATGGTTAATGAAGGATATGAAAAAAAAAATCGAGACAATAATCATTGCCATCAGTAAATCTTTACACTACTAAAGTCGTTGAGGAAAAATTATTAATGCATTTTTTTTATATTTTTTTTAAGATAGATATATATCATATTATTTTATTAGTAATGAGTTCGATTTGAATATAGATATTTCACTTCATTATTTTACTCATCAAGACTCAGAGTCGTCCAATTTTTCGTTTTAAGCTCAAAGAGCTTTTTCCAAAGTGACTATTGCAATCATTGAATAATATATTGAATAATAATTGAAAATGGGATACTTTATATTTTAATTGATTTTGGAATTAATCCTAAGACTTAATGGACAAATGCTCGAACGAGAGTAAAATTAAATACATTTTAAGCGATGACTTGCTAATGTCGCCAAGTTCTTTGTTCGTTTTGTCTCTTTCGTCCGTTATTATCATTATCATATAAATACACGTAGGTGTGCTTGTATGTGTGTGTGTGCTCATTCACTGAGAAAGAACTTTAGAAGCCTCGAGGGGTCCAGCTAATTGCGGGAAATTGGCCAGAATGTCTCCACTCTCCTGCTCACGTGAACGACACGACTCATCTTTCCCTCCGTGCTTGTGTGGACCGAACAAAAAAAGTGTTTCGTATGTTAATGTCGCATTATAAAGGAAGCTGGACAGTCAGAATTCATGAGAAAGAAGAAGATACATATATATATATATATATATATATATATATACGAGGTTGATAATCGTCATGTATACATATCACTAATACATCCGTCCCTTCGATCGCGTCAACAAAAATTATCCATACCAACTGCCTCACAAAATACACGGACGTTCAGGATTAAAATAAAAAAAATTGCTCTTTAAATATTTTTTTCTTCCTTTTTTGATATCTGCTCAAATCTCGGTTATTTAATTCTCGACAAATGGCCCGGGGCCTCGTCAAATTATATTATCTCATCGCGATATCGGTATTATCGGTGTATCATGGACATACGTCCACCTACGGTATTGAATAAAAGATCGTGCAGTCACAATTTATGAGAAAATTGTCAAGCACTCTTCTCTATCCTTTTGCTATAATAATAATTAAAACAATATATATATATCTATATTTATGCTGTTATTTTTTTTTCATACGAACATATCGTGCATGCTCGTTTCGATTCCGTTATGAGATTCGTACCTGAGGCCACGGTAGTAGAGCAGCATCAGGACGCCTTTTTAACTCGTCCTTTCCTCTCTCATTCGAGTGAACTTCTCCCTCATTGTCGAAGAGACGAAAAACATGCTACATATTCATCATGGACACAAGATACCCGAACGATAAAAAAAGCGAGAGATAGAGAGCCCGGAGGAGAAACAACAGAGTTTCCATCCGGTTTTAATGAATTTTGATTTATTTCACGATCGCGAAGCAACCATCGATGACGAAACGAATACTGAAATCTATCGAGATGATTTAGTAAAAAAAAAACAAAAAAAAACAAAAAACAGCAACAAAGTACGTGGCATTAAAATAATAATCGCTTTTTCGTTTACTTCTTTTCACGAAAAATTTTATCCGTTATGCCAATGAATTTTTTCTCGAGCGTTCGCTGTCGTTCCAATCCTCCATGTTAACGAGAGTCGTTTGGTCGTTAACGAGGTCCAAGCGATGACGAAAAAAAGTACAAAAAGCAGTTTGTACCGAGACATGCGGAGGGAAAAAAAAACGACGTGAAAATTGGAGAGGTCGCGCTCGCCATATGGGAACGTATACATACAAGGATGATTTAATGCCAGAAGGGCATATAAGCTGTGTATAAGCATAGCTTACACGTCCTTTTGGATTCAGACCATTGATATTCTATATATATATATATATATATATATATATATATATATGTATATATATGTATATATATATATATATGTATATATGTATATATATATATGTATATATGCATGCTTGGAAACGAAGAACGCCCGTGTGTGACTGCAATCCAATTTAAAAGCGGATACAATCCACCGTCGAGATCTTCATGAGATCTTCACGATTTCTACACACGAGAGAAATAAGACTGTACAGAGAGAGAGAGAGAGAGAGATACACCGAGCGTGAAATCATATGCGGTGTCCAGTCACGGATGGCACCTTCGATTGCCTTCTCATTCTTACGTCTTTGCCACACAGGCCAATTTATCCCAGAGCTTGTTTTTTTTTATTTATTTATTATTTCTTAATAATTTTTCTCACCAGCAGCGAAAACGCTTACAATATAACAACATCAGAGACGAAAGAATTTTTTTCTTTTGTTTTCATTCTCGAACAATTGTCCCTACTTGACACAAAATTCGATACTATTTCCCTTTAAATATCAATTTTTTTCTCTTAAAAATTAAATTTAATGAAATTTTGGACTGCCAAAAATTCCCATGAGAAAAATAATTTTGGAATAATAATTTAAAATGAAATTTCAATATTGGAATTATTGGTAGAAAAATATAATTCGGGCCAGTGGAAAAAGCTGCACGAACTGTGCAGAGCGATACGAGGAACGACGGAGTTTGCCGCTCGATGGCGCCACGTTACGTGACAGCACGATCCTTCGCGCTTCGGGTCTGATCACTACTTACCTTAACCACTACTACTGGCTGCTGCGTGTGAGAGCTAGAGAGAGATAGGGAATGTCGATCCGCGCACAGGTGGAGGCGGTCTGTGTTCAGATGCCCGTACCATCGCATAGTTGGACCCCGGGGGAGGGGTGGGGGGTGGAGGGGGAGGGAGAGAGAAGGCACATATACATTTGTACATGTATGTACTATATAGAAATGGAATATCAACATGAGAATACCCTGCAGTCCCATTTGACACACAGATTTTTCCGCTAATCACGAAATCATTAGCTAGTTGCTCGTTAAATGACATAAATTTTATGAAAAAGCACTAAATTAATAAACATTTTTGAATGGGTCACTGATTTTTTTTTTTTGCTTTCGTCTCATACGAACACATAGATATGTAGTGAAATGACGATTATCCGTTTTCTTTGTATATATAGCTCAGTCGTGGGCGTTATGAGAGCTCGAATTGTTCGATAGATGCCGGAAAAAGCGAGGAAATCGTGAAGGGGCGCGAATAATGCTCACGAGACACGCGACTCTCTTTCCACGTACGTGATAAACCGTGAGGTCGCTCGATTTTTCACAGATTCATCACTGCTAGTATAAGTATGTATATACATATATGCGCTTGGTAAACCGGAAGTTGTTCATCGCAGGTGTAACGAGACACCTCCTGATGAAAGATAAACGCATGATGCACGACTGTATCAAATTTCTTCGTTAATAGATGTTCGTTTTTTTTAGCAATTGGTAATGGCATGGTGACACTTATCATCTGGCTTGATTTGGCCTCGTTTGTCCCATGTTTTTTTAAATTATTGTTGTACCTCAAAAATTAGCAATAATCGACAGGTCAGTGACCTGCAGACGAATAATCTCAATGGTAATCCAATTTTCAAAAAGTCTAATCTCAAAAAATATTAATTCAAGTTCTTTTGTTTCCTCAATAAAACGTTTTGGAAAACACGTTGAGTAAAATATTTAAAGAATTTCTCGTGCTACAGGTGCGCGTCTCGCCTAGTCGAGGCAAAACGGTTCGCACGGTCCGAGAAACATTTCATAATAACAAGAGTGAAGAAAGAAAAAGGCGAGAAACGAAAAGAAAAAAATTAAGTGTCTAGATATTAGCCAGTTTGTTGAGGGATTCCGCCAATGCCGAGAAAATCGAGAGAAAGAGCTGAAATAAAGAAGGGAGGGTTACTTAGTGGAGGTTCGAATGAAGTCGAGACACGCGACTCGTTTGGCTCCGTGGCTCTCTCATGATCGAGGCAAGATCGGCAGAGAATCCTCTTTGCCGTCCAAAGAATTTTGTCTCTCATAAAAAGTGATGCTGGTGAAGAGAGAGAGAGAGAGAGAGAGAGAGGAGATCTCGACGCCTATCCACCTTTCCGGCTCTCGGGCGCCGCTTCTCTCTCTCTCTCTCCTTCTTTCTTTCTTTCTTTCTCTCTCCCTCTTTTCTCTCCATCTCATTCGTTTTTTTTTTCGTTACTCTTTTCATCTCTCCCTTTCTTCGTCCCTTGTCTCGTTCGAGTTCTCTCACGATCCTCGACGAGTGCGTGTGTCTGTGTGTGTGTGTGTTTCGATGGTGTGGAAGCTCGCGACCCGAATTCCTTCGCGCGCCTTATGATGCAAAAGTGCCACGTAGCGCGTGACGAATGCCGAAAGAAAGAGCTAAAATAAAATATACATATAAGTATAAGTGTACGTATAAATCAAGTAAAAGACTTAGATACATGTACATAAAAAAATATAAACAGACATGTGGTTGTTCCCAGGCAGGAATTTGATCGAAACCTTCCAAGTTTCTTTCGCTTCACTTTTCACAGGAGCAAGGGAGAATCTATAAAGCTGGAATAGAGCTCATAATTATTACATTTTGCCCTGGGATCAACGAGTAGTTTCCGGAAGTCTTTTTTCGTCCTTACGGGAAATTCTAACTCGCATTTCAAGTATATTATTGGCGCACTGATTCATCACGCAATATCACATTACTAAAAACCTCTAGGTGTACGTATAAATCAAGTAAAAGACTTAGATACATGTACATAAAAAAATACAAACAGACATGTGGTTGTTCCCAGGCAGGAATTTGATCGAAACCTTCCAAGTTTCTTTCGCTTCACTTTTCACAGGAGCAAGGGAGAATCTATAAAGCTGGAATAGAGCTCATAATTATTACATTTTGCCCTGGGATCAACGAGTAGTTTCCGGAAGTCTTTTTTCGTCCTTACGGGAAATTCTAACTCGCATTTCAAGTATATTATTGGCGCACTGATTTATCACGCAATATCACATTACTAAAAACCTCTAGGTGTACGTATAAATCAAGTAAAAGACTTAGATACATGTACATAAAAAAATATAAACAGACATGTGGTTGTTCCCAGGCAGGAATTTGATCGAAACCTTCCAAGTTTCTTTCGCTTCACTTTTCACAGGAGCAAGGGAGAATCTATAAAGCTGGAATAGAGCTCATAATTATTACATTTTGCCCTGGGATCAACGAGTAGTTTCCGGAAGTCTTTTTTCGTCCTTACGGGAAATTCTAACTCGCATTTCAAGTATATTATTGGCGCACTGATTTATCACGCAATATCACATTACTAAAAACCTCTAGGTGTACGTATAAATCAAGTAAAAGACTTAGATACATGTACATAAAAAAATATAAACAGACATGTGGTTGTTCCCAGGCAGGAATTTGATCGAAACCTTCCAAGTTTCTTTCGCTTCACTTTTCACAGGAGCAAGGGAGAATCTATAAAGCTGGAATAGAGCTCATAATTATTACATTTTGCCCTGGGATCAACGAGTAGTTTCCGGAAGTCTTTTTTCGTCCTTACGGGAAATTCTAACTCGCATTTCAAGTATATTATTGGCGCACTGATTTATCACGCAATATCACATTCCTAAAAGCCTCTAGGTGTCTGAAGAAGGTTTAATCAATTTTTAAGTAATTTTAACCTTTTTTCTGAACTTCATCTCCTACAAAACTGACAGTTACATAAATACTTATATTTTTATAAACATGCATCATTTAAATACACCCCCCGATATATTATAGTAGAGTAGCCAGAGCGCGCAGGGAGGGCCTCACTCGCCATCGTTGCGTGCGGGATTGAAAATTTGAGTCCCACGGTGTTCTTCTTTCTCTCTTTCGTGCAAGAGGGAGAGAAAGCAAGGGAGATCTGCCAGTAGCCTTTGCATTCTCAGACCCCGGCAGTTTAAGTCCCAGCATTCTTTTTATGTAACGACGCGAAGATGACGAGAGAAAGAGAGAAAGAAGGAGGGAAGAGCGTTTAGCAGCGGTGCTGCTGTTCGCGGAACCCGCGTGTACTTCTCTCATCTTCCTCGTCCTCTTATTCTTCTTCTTTATCACACGTCTCGAAAAAATCGCCATGGGGCTGAAAAGTCACGCACTCTTCCAGAAATCGAGACCAAAAGTCCTCGATAAGACGATACTCTTTTTATAATATGCATATAGGAGCATTGATAGGACTATTTTCTCTCAAAGATGTTTAGAAGATATAATATGTAATGAAGAGTTTTTGGCGGATGAGGTGGGGAAGGAGATCACGTAACGCAATGATTAAACGGTGGAAGAATGAAGATTTACTTAATGGACGGTCAAAGTAATTCTGAGGCAGCTATATCGTTTTTTTATATTTATATATAATATGGCAAAGGGTCCACCAACGATGGACGATACCGTGTTACTCTGAGGGTTTCTCTATGACGGTTATATATATATATATATATATATATATATATATATATATATACCTAACGCGAGAGGCCTGTACTTAAATCCCATCAAGGGATAGGCCTCTTCTCAGCTCCCGATGTTGCTGCCGTTTCCTTGCGCCCCCTCTCGTGTAATATTTTCTCTCTTTCTCCTCTCTACGATCCTAGGAAGTTAGATACGGCTCTCGGGATGCGCTTATCCACCCTGGACGGCCACCATCACCTTTGCCTTCGACTCCTTCTTCACTCACTCTTTTTTTTTTTTACTTTCTACTCGTCTCTTCATCTTCTTCTTCTTCTTCTTCTTCATCTTCTTGATTTCATTGGTCTTGTTGCATTCCACACGGAAGCGCATTACGAGGCAACTCTGACCCCGTCGCGGCCTTGCTTTTTCCTTCACGCTGCTGAGGAACAAAGTCGTAGAAGACGAAGGAAGCCATGAATGATGAGGCCAAAGTGGCAAAGTTTAGCGTGCATCTATGAAACTCAAGGGTATCAAGAAAATATCATTAGCAATTAGACGATTTGTTTAAAACATAATTTTTCGCCATCAGTTTCTTTATAATGGAAAACTTGTAAAACATCGATAAAATATTGAAAAAATCCATACAAGGTCATTTTGTAAATTATATGAAACTATAAATTAACTCTAAATTTAATCAATTATTTTGATATGGTTCCGAGATACGTAAATTTTCAACAACCTTCGAGAGAATTTTTCGCTTGGTCGTTTTACGAGACTGAATACGACCTCGGATTGGCTTCGTTCGCAAAGTATTGGACAAAGTGGAATAAGACGTCGAAGTAGTCGACTATCGTGTATCTATAAATCGCTGTAGATCGTAAGAGACACGTGCGCTCATGTAACTATAAAGATCCGGCAAAGTGCGCGGCGGGGCAATACCTATATATATATTTACAGTAATACAGAATGAACATCATATAGCATCGTCGTCGAACGAGTGGCCACACCGGGCGGTCTTCTCTTAATCCGTTGAGGAAATATACATCGGGACGCGAAAAGCGTCGCGGAGTTTGGCGCGTCCTGCGTTACGTCCGGCTATACGTTTGGTATGCGTAAATATACAAAAGTTTCCATGGCAAATTCTAGCGAGGAAAGAGACGAAGGGAATCTCGCGAGAATCGAGATAGCATATACATATATATATATAGGGCGATGTGTATGAGTGCGAGAGATAGAGAGACAAACTGACAGAAAATGTATACGCCGTCACCCTAAATTTATAAGAAACTCGTGTCTATCTTCCCTCCTGAAAGAAAACTTGCTCGCACGCGTGGAGACGAGACCATGGGGCACGTGGTTATATAGATCGCTCAATTTCGAAACTGGATCGAGCCTGCGGATTATTTTAATCCAGCTCGAGCAGCACACACCGCGTGTGTTCTTTATACCCTCCAAAACGAACACAAAGTACGCACTCTATGATCACAAACTGGATATACGTGGTTTACGTTGTATATATATATATCTCAACGAGATGCGGTGAGATAAACTTGAGGGCGACGAGTGATTTTGTAGAAATTTTTTTTTTTTTTTCCTATTGATATCTTAATTTATTCGTCGCAATATCCATGTGTCTAACACACGCCGATGATATAACGCGTTGTTATTCGTCTACGTGTTTATCAGTAAAATGTTTAATTCGTGAGGGACTCATCAGAGCTTATCTCCACTATTTTTTTATTTTTTATTTTAATTTCTGCTCAATTTTCTCATCGATGACTTACGTTTTGCAATAAAATTCTCCTGGACTTTGTGTGAAATCGTTTTAATAACAAATTTACCGAGATCCCAAACACTCCATCTATTTGACGATCGACACATTTTAAACTCATCGACGCTTTATTGAATGTAACGAAATTTTACGAATGAAAAAAACTGATTGAACATTTTTCGTTTGTTTTTCTATGATTGCAGGACTCGCAGAATTCACTCGCCCCAACCCCCGGCCCCCTGCTGGAGCGATGGAGCATATGTTCGGCTGAGGAGGAACCGCTGGTGTTACAGCAGTTCCTCAGATTTCCCGAGACGCGTCCATTTGTTCAGCAACTGCTGCTGGCTGCCGGTACGCCAGCGTCGGATGCTATGTCACCTAGCAGACGACCATCGCCGCCTACTATGCCACTTGCCCATTTGCCACCATCGTTGCATATGCTACACTGCCGTTTGCCCGGTTCAGGATTGCCACCTCCATTACCGCCACCGCCGCCTCCGTTAAACTCGCAACAGCATCAGCATCAACAATCCTCATCAGCCTCATCGTCGTCATCATCATCGGTATCGCATCCTTCCATGTCACCGTCCGCCCCGAAGCATCATTACACACCGACAACGTTAAATTCCATCTCAAATTGTGTCTCATCGAACTCATCATCTCGCAATAGCCTCGATACCCCAAACAATTCACATCTAACGGTATCGCCGCTCAATCGATTGCAGAGCATGCAACCGTTTGATTTTCGTGAACTTGGCAGCCTCGGACTGCCAGGCTTTCCATTACCGCCGCACTCGCTGGATCAGCTCATGCAGAGCCAGAGAAAATCATTGAGAACACTTCCTCAGAGTACTCATAGTCCGCCACATCATGGCTCCTCTCAATTGAGGCCACCGATGCCCGTAGCGCCGATATCAACGTCAGCACTCGCTTTTGGTCATCCACTCGCAGTGGCTGGTTCATCGGGTGCTCTACCGCCAAATTTTCCGGCTCATTTTTCTCACCCGGCAATGGCAAAATTGAGCGGCAATGTAGCAGGAAATATAGGTATGACGGGCCCTATGGGGGATGCGCATAGTGTCGGCGAAAAGAGCAGTGAATTTGGTAGCGAGGAAGATGAGGATGACGATGAAAACTCGGGGAGTGCGCTCAACCTGAGCCGCAGGGATTCCTCCACGAAACACCAGCAACAGCATCAACAACAAAATCATCATCACCATCATCATCATCATCAGCAGCAGCAGCAGCAGCAGCAGCAGCAGCAGCATCATCATCATCATCAGCAACAATCGGACAAGCAACGTTTGCGTCCGCTATCCTTGCAATCGGCAACAGGAACTCTTGGCAGGCCGCCCGGCATACCAGGACGTAAATCACACTCACCCGGCAAACGCAGTCAGTGGGGAACAACATCAAATTTACCGCCTAATCTTGGCACACCTTTCATCAATCCCGCAACTGGCAAAAAGCGTGTTCAGTGCAACGTTTGCATGAAAACATTTTGCGACAAGGGCGCCCTGAAGATTCACTTCAGTGCGGTACACTTGCGGGAAATGCATCAGTGCACCGTAAAAGGTTGCAATACGAAATTCAGCTCGAGAAGATCGAGAAATCGTCACAGTGCGAATCCAAATCCAAAGTTACACTCGCCACATTTACGACGAAAAATATCGCCACATGATGGTAGATCGTCAATGGCCCACGCTCTCGTTTTGCCGCAGCAAATTGGCCTGCCAGTGCCACCTAGCGGATTGAATCATTTGCCGTTTGGTTCATTTCCACTTTTGACACCACCACCAGATTTACGCTCGCCTGCATCGCTGTGCGCACTAGATTTCAAGCATCTTGATCTCTCGTCGACGCAGAGTCAGGGAATGTCGTATGATGAGGCTATACATCAACGTATGATAACGACGACAGCAGCGACGACAACGGCTCACAGTACATTACCAATGTCATTGTACACGTCAACAACACCAACAACAACACATACCAACGTAAGAGGATCATCGAGTACGGCTAGTACAGCAGGCGCTTCACCATCCTCGCAGGCACCCTCTATAATTCTCGAAGGTGAGGAAGACGATGACGATGACGATGATGATGACGACGAGGAGGGTATCGTGATCGTTGGTGACGAGGATCTCAATATGGCGAACATCGGACGAACTATTCACGACGATGATGAACAAACTGCACCTTACAGTCTTACCAAGAGATCCAAACTTTTGCACGAAACTAGTGACGAGAACCTCAATATGTCCAACATTGGACGAACCATTCGCGAGGATGACGAACAAACGACACCCTACAGTCTGGCCAAGAGACCAAAGTTGTCGCACGATGGTGGTGACGAGGATCTGGCCAGTAACGCTGATAGCCTCGATGACACAGATTCAATGAGCACCCTGGATCAACAGTCGGTCACTTTCAATGCTCGTACACCCTCAAACGCGTCAGTCAATCACGCACGAGGTGTTCGTAAACGTAAATCGCAACATCCAACGAGATGCGCTATGCCGACGGAAGTCGCGTCCTCATCGACGGATGGGGATTCGTCAAACGACGGTGTTTTCCAGGATCAACCGGAGGACATGTCAATGTCAAGACTCGAGGCTGTGCAGCGAAAGAACGGTACGCCCTCGCCACGAAGCGTAAATTACGAGGGTGACGCGAGTTCACGATCACCAGTAATGAGAGAACGTGATAAGAGAGAAACAACGTCATTGACCACCCCAAGTGGACGGGGTGAGATTATTTCCATTAATGAGAAAAATGACCGAACGAACGAAATAATCGATGATGAACCGAGAGATTTGAGCTCACGTGCAAGCAGTTCCGTCAGATCACCCAAAAGATCTCACAGTCCAGAATCCAAATACGTCAGTTCTACCGTCGAAAGTTTGTCACCTAATGACGTAGACTCGCGCTATCGCTCAGAAGTACCTTCAGCGACGAGTTTGAGTGACGAGAATCACGTTCAACGTCGAAAATCACGACGTTCAATTGACGAAACGTCGGAAAATGCTGATAAAAAAAGTATCGGGCGTTTTCCGCCGAGTTACGAGGATGAGACGCGAAGACGAGTGAAGGAAGAACTACTGGCGAGAGAAGCAGCTGATGCCGCGGCAGACGAAGAAGTACAACAAGCCGCCACAGCGGCAGCAGCAGCAGCAGCCGCATCCTCAATGGCGGCCGTGGAGTCAGCGTCTCTAGCAGCTACAGCCGCCATCATGAAGAAAGAGGCGATCGATGATGAGGATGATGCCGATGATGCTGCCGATCGTTCGATAAGGAAGGCGGAGGAGGACACTCGTCTCGAAAATCGTGAAGGTGAGCGTCCCGATGTATCACCCTCCCGTGTTACTACTACTACCACTACTACCACTACTACCACTACCACGAGCTCGATCGGCAGCGGTATAACGTACGCTAAAGACGAGATCGTATCCCACGACTCCTGCTCGAATGCTTTGCGTCAACTCGAGTCCTTGTCGCAGGGTCGCACGATGACGATGACGACAACGATCCAGCCTTACGGGCGGGAAATGGAGGAGGAGGAGGAGGAGGAGGAGGACGGCAATACCACGGGAGACGGAGAAGACGAAGCAGCGGAAGCAGCAATGGCGGAGCTGTCGGCAACAGGCCTGAGCACCATCAACCACATCAACATCAGCCACACAATCGACACGAGGCCAGTATCGAGGCATGGCAGAATCTCTACCAGCCCAATCAGCACATGCGTCAGCCCTTCTTTGATCCGGGACAGCACCAACAACACCAACAACACCAACAGTTACAGCAGCATCAACAACAACAACAACAACAACAACAACAGCAACAGCAGCATCATGGACAATTACTCTCGTGGCTCACGCTCATCCAGCGTCTCGCCCTCCACAGCGGCTATGGATACGGACAATAGTCTGATAACTTATGCCCGTTTTGAGAATGGCGGTTTTGTCAGTACCCAGGAAGTTCCACTTGATCGTGACAATCCTCGTCGTTGTACAGCCTGTGGCAAGGTCTTCCAGAATCATTTTGGCGTCAAGACTCATTATCAAAATGTTCATCTCAAGCTGATGCATCGTTGCAGCGTTGACGGCTGTAATGCCGCATTTCCATCGAAAAGATCGCGCGATCGGCACTCGGCGAATCTTAATCTTCATAGAAAGTTGCTCTCGACCACATCGAGTCCGCCACTCTCATCGAGCTTGCCGGCTAGTCTATCGCCCCGTATGGATGATCCTGTGACGGGAATCAGTCCTATGCTGCACAATGATCTTTTGGCCAGATGGTACGCTGATTCGGCTCTTGGTGTTGGTTTTCCAATGACTACGGGCATTGATTTGGCCGCGAGAATTCCACCACCTCATCTTTTAATGCCGCCACATCTTGGCACAGGTTTTCCCGGACTCTCGAGCTTTGCCAGTCATCTCGTTGGACTCAACGGACTCACTCATCAGCATATCAATCGTCTGACGAGAATTGGTCATGAGCACGCTGTCGAATCACAGATGGCGCGCAATGAACCATCACCGGTCTCGTCACCAAGCACGATGGATGAACGAGGACGTGAGGATGATGAGGCGAGATGCACGATTCCTGGATGTGAGAGAATTTTTGGCTCCAGGGCCGTCAGAGACGCACACTCACGGGATCAGCAGGCACACAGAGACTTGACAATGATGTCAGGCAGCGGCTCGTGACCGTTTCTTTACGGTTGGATGAATGATCGTCGATACATCGAAATGGCTGTGAAAAGCCAAATCTGTGATGTCAAAATCTCGCACGAGTGAATAATCTCGTTTTGTCGATTGATCATTTTTATGGATTAAAAAAAAATGTTCATTTCATCTACACTCGACTCGGATAGCCTCTCGTTTGGGAGGGATGAAAAGCCAAAGTTGGCACTTCGTGTCGACTCCTGTGGAAGGGGAAAACGTGACATCTCGCGGATTTGCAATGAAAAACCATGAGCGGTGCGTGGATACGGCAGTATTAATGTTGAAATATGGGTAGGGGGGAGTTTGAAGTGATCCGCGACGAAAGTTTCACTAATTCGCGGATCGTGTTTCGTGAACCGGTAGAAGTAAAAAAAAAAAATTAATAAATTGCCGGAACGAAATTTTATCATCGTTGTGATTATTACGTACAATTAGTTGACGTTACGCATTAAAAAAAAAAAAAAAAAAAAAACTATTTAATCATTAATCATCTCTGGTAATGCTGTATATACCTATCGATGTATTCGAGTTAATTAATTGAAATTAGACTGGAAACGATTTTACGACGAGGTGTGAGATATTGCGTATGAGTGAAATAATGGTTCACGCTACGCGGTGAAAATTATAAACTCGCTCAGTTCGCGATCATTTTACAAAGGTTAACGGAGAGAGAAAGAAATTAATGAGATTTGGACAGGAATAATGAAGATTGGCAGCTGATATAGACGATGATTGCAATAGCGCAGAGTGGAAAGAAAATGCTAAAAGACTCATTGACGTAAAAATGAAGAAATTATTGAGACCGGCAATTGAGTCCAGAATTGAGACTGCCCGGTCGCGTGTGCATGACCGGAAAGAAAACTCTGCGACGTAGATTTATAAATGAGGAGATAGAAAAAAATGATGAAAATCGAAGCGAAAGAACCGAGCATATAGATAGATTTTATTTATTTGTTTCCTAGGGAATCCTATAAACGTTACTCTGTAATGGCGGGCCAGTAGCGGGAACTGCCGTGTGGTAACTTCCTCTCCTTTTTATTAGAAAATAAACAATCAAACAGACAAACAAACGAATCGTGTAACGTTGTAAAACTATCGAGTGTTAAAGGTGTTTTTGGTAAGCGAATTAAACAATACGAAAGAATGCGGAAAAAAGTAAATAAATAAAAATAAGACATTTGCAATGATTTCGGTAATATATCGGATCGACTTCCGGTTATATTCATTAAAATTGGAATGTGTAGTGCTTCGTAAATCGTGCGTGGCGATACATTCGAGAATCTCTGTCTCTCTATCTCTATTTCACTCGATACTCATTATTATTATTATTATTACTCTTATTATTATTCTTATAATTATTATCTATGTATTAAAAAAAGATTCTCGATGACGTCACGCGCCCTGAGAACACGAGCATATTTTACTGCCTGTGGAGTCATATACAATTAATACGTATTTCGCACCGGGTGACCCGCCAACCTAACAGTCGCTTCTCTCTTATTCACTGTTTTTCGTTGTAAATACATTTTTTTATTTTTAATTATTATTTTTTTTCAATGTCGAGAGCCTCGTGACTCGTAATTTCGGCTATATACATAGCTGGGCCACCCAGCCTCCCTTTTACACACACACACACACACACACACACACAAAACACTCGATCTTATCATTATGCTCGTCGAGAAAATAAAAGAAACTAAAAGCCTTTTTTTCTACGCGATGTGTCGTTACCTTCGCTAGTTCTCACGCACGTTTCGTGACTTCGAAAAACAGATTTTTTTGTTTATTTTTAAATCCCTAGCTACCGAAATTCCTAGCCCACACTCGCTATATCACTGGAAGGCGAACAGCATCCAAACGACGCTGCCCGCAATGATCCTTTAGATTAATAAAACGAATAAAATTAAAAACAAATAAGAAAAGAGAGAAAACATGTAAACGTGTATAACGTGTGTGTAAGTCGTAAATCGAGCGAGATTATAAGTTAAAAAGAAGATGGAAAAAAATTAAGGTTTACAACTGTAATTATGTATAATACTGGACGCTATGATGTATATTATAGAATCGATTATAAAGAATCACACACTCATCATTAATTGAAAATAAAAAGTATCTATATATAAAACTTAATGGAAACAAATCTCTGCGAATCATTTATTTTCACTGCCTCGTACTTTCCTACATTATTTTATTTTTTTGTTGTTGTAATTATTAGTCAAAAACACAAATCGAGCAAGAAATCTTGATGGAAAAATAATAACCCAGCAATTTGACCCGCCACTACAACCGTCGCCATAGTGTACAATTTTTCAAGTTCGTCTGGTTGATCGTCTCGTGTTCAATTATTAGACACAGTATCAATATGGAAATTGCCCCAAAAGGAATTACTAATTTTGACATTTTCCGGTAACGTTTCAAGTTTTCTTTGTCAAAGAGCGCTAAAAAAATATAAATATCTGATTGAAAAAAAAAAAAAAACAAAAACAAAAAAACGAAAAATTAGTCATCATTTTTCATTTAAGGCGAGGATTCCCAAGGAGGCCCCGAGGTCCCAAAACATTTTCACCTTTTCAACATTCGTCATGGTGTCTCGCACGAGGTGAGACGTACATATACCCAGAGGAGTCCACGATAGCGAAAACCACTCGAGAATCCACGCGCCCACGCAATGAAAATGAAAAAAAAAACAAATTATATATAAAAGAGATCTTTGCCGGGTTGGGGAGGGGGATGGGGAGAGGGGGGGGGGGAGTGATGCCCGGGTTTTGCCCCGCCCATGTGCTTGCCCGAGGGTCCTGAGATTTTCGACCTCGTTCCGACACGACGAGAAAGGCACACCGAAATCTCAAACGAAATGAGAAACACCCGCTCATTTATCAGTGAATCTCACTTCTCGCGCTTCTTCGACCGCTCTTTTTTGTTTTTTTTTCTCTTTCTCATTTGGACGTTCTCTCGTGCGAGAATGTAAGAGGCACGCACGCCTACTTACGATCACGATGAACGAGAAATAATTTTTTTTCAACATTGAACATTGTAGAGTATATAGTATGAGAGATTTTCCAAGTATATAACAAAAAGATTTATTAAATAAATAAATACACACAATATAACATACAGAGTCTTAGGCATTTGGTTATTCCTATTTTTATTTTCATTTATTAATTTCTCACATACATGTATATATATATATATATATATATATATATATATATATATATATATATATATATTAAATTGAGGGAGAATGCGATAGTGTCGAGTTTACAGGGCAAATCGTAACTAAACTCTTCTTCAAACAAACAAAAAAGAATGGAGGGTTGAGCGATGGAACGAGGCGATCTGACATATCTTGAGCTCGCGTCCGCCACGGTAATTAGTCCTCGGACCTGATTGGCCCTGGACGTAATTTGCTCGCGATACTTAATTACACGTAACTCTCTCTCTCGACGCTGAGCCTACTATATAGTGATAGAGCTATACATGAGGCAGCCATTCTGGTCTGTATATATATATATATATATATATATATATATATATATATATATATATAAGCTGGTAATCCTCCTCTGGCATCTCTCTCAGTTTGCTCTTTATTCTCTTCCCTCTGGTTCACAAGAATCTTTCTTTTAGCTTCTTCGCTTCATCTTCCACGTATACTCGTAAAACTCAAAAATGATTTTCGAAGCGTCGAAGCTACATGTGGTACAAAACAAAATATATATATATATAGACATGTGTACCGTGAGTCTTCGATGGTCAATGGGAAGATTAGATTAGCACCTTTAATTGTACCCGCGGAAAAAGTGGAGGGAAGGTGAGGCCTGTAGACTCTAAAACACGACCTGGACGTGTTGTAATAACAGGTGCTCGAGGATAAATTTTCTCTCGCCCGAGAAATCTAAGCCAGGTCAAAGAAATTTGTTACCAACACCAACATTCGCGACTATTAACAGATTTGTATAAACAGGAATCTGCTTTAACGAACAAATAAAATGATAAAATCTGTGTCAAATTATTTAATGGAAATGTATACTCGACATCATATACAGCACTATAATAATCTTTGTGAGCACGTATTTTAATTGTACTAAATGTATCGATGCATTGGTTCAATCTCATTTATTCTCCCTTGTAAATTGAAAAAATGTCTCTTTTCAGGATTAATAAATAAATACATGTATATATAAAGAGTAGTTTTTAAAAACAACCTATTCCATTTTCCCCCCAATAAAACAAACAAAAGTTGTATATTACTTAAAGTCCAAAAATCCCAAACAGATGTAATCGCGATAGCATACAAAATTCATTGATAGAGATGAGCTCTTGGACATTGAAAATGCCTTGAAGCAACTTTTCATCGATGACTGTATTGATGCCTGAAATTTCATTCAATTGTTACTAACATCAAAGACTTTGATGTCTTATCAACGTATATTTATAGCACCCAATATGCACACTCGGCCAATTGAAGCACGGAGGCTTTGCTCGTGAACGAACGACAGGTGTAGCGTGGGAGAAAGAGGATGAGACGAGAAGAGGAAGAAACAAAAAAAAAAGAAGAAAAAGCAGAGAGTGAGGAGAGGATCGAGAATGAGAGAAGGCGGTCTCCGGTTAGCGTTCTCAGCCGCCCATCGTGTGGTTATCTGCACCCCCAGCCGTCATGGACTATCCACCATATCGCAGCAGTGAGACTGCCCGCTGTCCGAACGTTTCGTCGCAAGCGTCTCTTGCGACTCCACTTATACATATATATCCAGCTCGTGTGGGGGTTATTATTTCTCGCATACATATATATATATATATGTATTCGTATATTATCAGCGTACCGAGCGAGACATGTTCGTGACAGTGAAACGAACCAACCACGAACGAAATCCATCGCAAAATAATATATGTAACGTATACTATACAGATCTCTGCTCACGATTGTTTCCGATTGTTGGAAAGTCTTACTGCCGTAGAAACCTGCCTATGTCAAGCTAGTCACGAAAGAAACTCGTCACGAATCGCGGACATACAAACACACACACACGAGAGACAGAGAGAGAGAGAGAAAGTAGGAAAAATAGCTTAAAGACTGCTAAGATGGATCAGTGATTTTTTTCCATCTCGCCGAAACAAAATTTAATAAAATAGACTAAATATGCATTAACGAGTCTTTTAAATTAACTTATATAGTTATAGTACAACAAAATTTTTGGTTCTATATCGACACTACTTTTCGGTGGACAAAAATATATTTGGGTAAGAAGAAATTTCGTTGTGCCAACGAAAAATTCGTTTGAATACCGGCAAACGTACATTTAGTCGGTAAAACAATTTTATTTCACTGCTGTGGATGAATTTTAGGAGTTTTAAACCCTTGCGTGGCGTTTCTATATATAATGAGTACCATCACGAAACGAGCATGTTTCTTTATATACATAAAAAGTGGTGAATTCCTTCCCTAGTACTCGCAGTGGTTAATTAATATTAATCTGGACCATTTTTCCATACGTTTATTATTATGGATAAGCTATCCTCAGGCCCATTGACATAAAGAAAAATGTTGTGAAATGGAGCGCTGCTTTTTCTGTTTACGATGGTAAACTTTTTATTCGCGGCGACCAACTTTGATTATCTGCCTTAAAGGTAAATCTGATCTTTATGGTCGATATTAGTATCGTCTAACACGATGGTAACCGGTAACTGCATAAACGGCGATTAATCATTCATCTATACCTTGATTTGTTTGAACGGCGCTATTTCTGTCATAGAGGATCATCCGGGCCAGCAGAGCTGCTATTTGCCGCTGCTATTTTTAAATGAAACTTCCAAATTAATTTTGAATTCCTGTAATCCAGTCGTATGATGCTCGATTTAGCTGAAATCTAAGTAATGTTACC
>OY769903.1:11759835-11787335 GCA_963669185.1 Dyspetes luteomarginatus | reverse complement strand
CCGTACACATCGATAAAGAATCTTGGGGCTTTGACCCTCTGAGCTCTTCCCCCCTCGCCTTCATCGGAAGTCCCAAAAAAATATCTCTCGGCACCTGCTCACTGCGCGAGAGCTATGACTCTTCGCCTCGAACGAGAATCTTTTTCACAGAAGGACAAAATACTCAGCGACGCGTTAATTATTATCTCAAATCGTGTAGAAAAAAATTAATTCTCCAGTACGATAATCGGGAAACCTGACGAATTTGAATAAACGCTGATGGGGCATGGACGTCATGCTATATGTATAATTGATCAGACGGGTCAAAGGTGAGCCAATATTTCTCAAGCGGTTTATGCCGTGCCAAAAAACGATCGATTTCTCGATCGCTTCAGTGTCTTCATGGATTTTTTTCGGAGAGCGCCTAGTAGACTAAGAAAATTTCAATTTTCGTACCCATATATTTATTTTTATGATCGTTGTGCTATTATAAAATTCGTTATAATATATCAAGATCGACCAGTCGATATACGATCTTTTTCAACCCAACTGCGCGCAATTTATTGCCATGGAAATAACATGCGTAAAAATATATTCGACATTTCTAATTTTACGTACACTTGTCCATGTATATCTCCGATTTATTATATTTTGAAAATAATTTTTCATATATTTATAATATATCGCCAGATCAAACATTATTCCGTTATTAATAAAAAATAATTTTGTCCGTGCGCTTTTCGAGTGACACTTCAGTTGGTCAATAGGAAAAAAAAAAAAATTTCGACCAATCCCGAGCACAGCACATATGTATATAATATAGGCTATATATTACATATATCTCTGTTATTGTACCGGTAGTTTCGTTCGGTGATAAAACGATCATCTCGGAGCACTTTCTTACAAGCCTCACGTCTCCTTTACAACGTTATATTCTATATATATACTCATATGCTTCTCTACACCGTGTGCGTTCACATGGATAACTCTGACGTCGTGTGCTCTCTCGTGAACCACGAATTTCCAAGGTGGCCGCTTCATGTGGCCAAATTAGAAGAGTGCCCGACATAAAATCCCGGGGCGAATGTTGAAAGACACTCCCAGAGCCCAAAGCGAATATACTGTAGTGGTATGTATAAAATATATAATATATAGGGTTGAGTGGGGGAATATGGACTACGGAATATATCTGCTGATAAAATCCCCCATTGTAATTCAAATCGGTTTTTGTAGAATTTCTACAAAAACGTGCTGTCTATACGAGCCCTGATGGATTCTCAATATTACAAAGATTGAAAAAAAAATAAAAAAAATCCAGTGTTCCATTTTACCACACATTTCGATTTTTTTTCAAAATTACACTTAAACTTCCGTGACCACAAATTGGGAGAATCCCCATTTAATTCATCGATATCTGGTAAACCACCTGAAAAAAATAATATGCAAAAATATCTATCTTTATCTGCTTCAAAGATTGAAAAAAAAAACAAAAAAACAAAAATTCCAGTGTTTCATTTTACCACACTTTTTCGTTTTTTTTTTTTCAAAATTACACTTAAACTCCCGTGACCACAAATTGGGAGAATCCCCATTTAATTCATCGATATCTGGTAAACCACCTGAAAAAAATATTATGCTAAAATATCTATCTTTATCTGCTTCAAAGATTGAAAAAAAAAAACAAAAATTCCAGTGTTCCATTTTACCACACTTTTTCGTTTTTTTTTTTCAAAATTACACTTAAACTCCCGTGACCACAAATTGGGAGAATCCCCATTTAATTCATCGATATCTGGTAAACCACCTGAAAAAAATAATATGCAAAAATATCTATCTTTATATGTAACTTCTGGTCCGCAGCAAAAGATTATACAAATGTAAAATATTATTTATACTTTTTGAACATATGTGAAATATATGCGGTTAAGCTATATTCAAGATATATTTCTGAGGCAAAAGTATACATTTTTTTCCATGCAGGACACTGGTCCATTATAATGTTAGTGACCTGGGCCATATTGGCCAACTTTACCCTCTATGGTAAATCTCAGAGAATATAAAAGAAAGAAGGAGAGATAGAAAGAAAGAGAAAGAGTGAATGTCATCGACACTCCATCTCAGCCCTATACTAATGCACCCAGACTATCCCACGGAATAGAAGCGAGAGTGGAAGTACCGACGCTCGAATATCACGCTACTGCCGTGAGGTGGAGGAACTGATGCTGCTGCAGGAGCAGCAGCAGCAGCAGCAGCATATATAGTATGAGGGCACACATTGCCGAATGCTTCTGACGCTTTGCGTTCGTGGATGAGACGCTTTCATCTCTCTCTGCCTCGCTCTATTATCTCGCGCTGCGAGACCCGGTGAGAGAGAGAGAGAGAGAGAGAGAGAGAGAGAGAGAAAGTGCCGAGACAGAGCTAAGAGACGCCGCGTGGACGACCCGCCACTCACGGGGCCGTAAAAAAGGCTCGGGAATGTCACTGAATGATGGACCACGAGACCGATGGGGCCCCCGGTAAGTAATTCTTCGGCAATTACATAATTACTCGTGGTTAAAGGTGCTCTTGTGAGTCACTATCTCTCTCTATCTCTTCTTTCTCTCCCTCTCTTCCTCTTGTAGCGAAAAAGGTGAGAGAGAGAGAGAGAGAGAGAGAGAGAGAGAGAGAGAGAGAGAGAGAGAGAAATTTTACCGAGAGCTTGCAAAGCCGGTCTCCCGCTCTTGGCTGCTCCCTGTACGCAGTCGTTACGATATTTACTACTACGTAATGGCTGCTCCTACTATATATCTGCCCGGCAGCGGCAACTTCTACAGGGATAAACGAAGAAAAAACCCGCGCGCACTGTACGAGGAGTCTCCACAAGTGGTGGCTGAAACGTTCTATATATTTTTTATATATACATCTCTATGTGTACATATATACAAGTCTCAGCGTTCTCGAACTCGCGGACTGACGCGAAGGTCGCTCTCTAACAGATGAATCTTCGAAATTATGTGCAGTAACACAGAACTATATATACGTAATTCGTTGAAAGCGCCCAGCTCGTGCGCCATCTTTAAATTTTACGATCATACCAAGACGTACCTAGATATGTACATTCATTAGAGTCGATCCTTTAAGGTATTAAATCACAACATGTCAAAAGTCATCTTAACTCCTAATATTCTTTCGCGAAGGAATCGAAACTTTTGAAAAATCATTATTAATCCTCGTAAACATATAAAAAAATCATTGATAAAACAAGTTTTTTCGCACACACCCTTTTAATTGACACTGCGGAATATTCCTGAATCCAGCGCTGACTCATTTTCTTTTACCTCGCATAATTTTTTTTTTTTTTCGTGTAACGAGCAGAATATCCGAGATTTTCTTTTTACCATTTTTACCCATCTCTCGACCCCTCCCCCCCTTAATCGACACAATTATGCACCTATCGATATTCACTATATAATGCAACTCCGCTGATCTCTCGAGATGAGAAAGTGCGAGGCAAACTTTGCGTCCATCAGACTTCCGAGAATCGCGAGAAGGTAAAAAGAAAAAAAAGACAGACGCATATATACGCGATGGATTTAATAAGAAACTGAAGAAGAGGACGACTCTCTCCCTCTCTCCCGGTCTCCCTCTCTCTCTCTCTCTCTCTCTCGTGATTTCACAAAGTTTCGGCAAAAAATAATAGCCTGATATAGAGAAAATAAATACAAACAATAACTCATGATCAACGCTCAATGGAATAATTTTCCAACGATGATTTTTGCTCGATAGCGAGTAAAAGGACATATGAGAGTACAGATTTTAAATATACATATATGACAATATACATACATATACGAGGTAGGTATATATAGTGTAAAAAATCTACTATAGCGGAAGTACCTTGAGTTATCCACATGCTGAAATTTTTACTATACAATCAACATTGATGTGGCGATAACGATTTATAGTTTATAGAAATAATTTTATAATAAAAAGTTGAAGCACTAAAACAGTTACATAAACTATAAATTTGTAGTAAAATCAACTATTGAGTAACAACTATAAACTTATAGGTCATGCAGCGATTCCGTAGTGAAAAAGTGCCAACTTTTCCATTTCACTTTTCACAGAATTCAAAAACTTTTTTATACTATTGTTGTCGCCACTTATTGTTAATAATTATTGCGATTACTGAAAACTGTCACTATTGTCGGCCTCCCTATATCTGTGTATGAATTATTACCGATGTTATTATTAACATTAGTGTTGGCTTGGTTATTAATTTTTATCCAAGACTTTTTTCTACAGATGCTGCCAAGCACTGTTAAATTGCCAATAACTATAATGATTTATCCTTACCGAAAGAAGCCACCCTTTCGATTTTTGTTTATTTCGTGATTATTTTTCGAAGATCGCTCTCTCTCTCTCTCTCTCTTCTCGTCTCGCGAAGTTGAACACGCGAACTGCGTGAGAACCGCGTGGTCGTTTATTCGGGGTGCTTTATAGGTAAATATGTACCTTTGATCCTATTCCCTTGGAGCTCAGGCAGAGTATATTTTAAGAGACGCGGCAGCGTCTCGACGCCAAGTAATATTTACATATCTAGTGGAGAACAGGGCAATACCTAACTCCATCATTTCGCGAGATACTACGATTATTTTCAGACGTTTTTTTTTTTTCCTATCGTTTCACTCGCATCATTTTTTTCTCATGGAATTTGATGCTCCATGATAATTCTCCAACATCAGCCATTTTTGTGCAATAGGTAAAATAAGAAATCTTCAGGTCCAAAAATGATGATACAAAAGAATTATTCTCGTAACGTTCGAAAGCCGACAGACGGCTCGTAAGGTATATCGTAAAAATTGATTTAGATAATTTTTCGCGCTCGAATTGTTCACTACCACGTGACTCTTTCTATCAATTGGCCAAAATTGAACTAATTTTTCGACCTTTTCCCCTGAACCCGAGCATATCAACACGCTAAATTAATATCATATTTACTCTTCATATTTAATCATATTAATCTAAATCAATATTTTATTAATCAATATTTAAGCATATTTAATCTTCATATGTAATAACTCCATCATGGAAGATTCCATTTTATTTATCACTAGTTAATCGAGCGGAATTTATGATAAAAACGTTGCAAAAAATTTGTTTGATCGAAAATTGATATAAATTTAAATTTTATTCATTATATTCGTTTCAATTATTGAAACGCAACTCTCCAAATATACTGAATCAACTTAACAAACTCTTGAACAATTATAAATCCCGATTATTTCTTACTATTGTGTATCACGAGCATAAATTACAAAAATTGCCTATTCCTGATTTTTTTTCTTATCGCAATTTTACTCAAATCCTTATATATATATATATATATAATATATCCATATATATATATATTGGTAAAAACGATCGTGACTTTTCGATTTATTCGATTTATTTTCAAGACTCTCCTTCGTGTGGCATACGAGGGTCTTATTTACAAGCGAGAGAAAGGGCTGTTACTACTGCAGGGATGATGAATGCACGTGCACACCCTTTCGCACGTAGAATATTATAAAAGCACGCTTCATCTCGGACAATCTCTCTCTCTATATATATATATATAATATAATATACAGACATATATATATAAAGTTATATTCAGCGCGAGTCCATATAGCACCAATTCGATCTCTATTTGATATCAATACTCATCCAGTCTCCTCTCTCGTACAGCGAAAGAGAGTCCGCTTCGGACCTCTCGCAATATTCGTTTTCGCGATCGAGCAATGCAACCCTCGATTCTATGCCGAGTGTGCTGCACTCTCTCTCTTTTTCTCTCTTTTTCTCCCTCTCTCGGAGTGAGGCCCGCGAAGCACACAGGACTATCGGTCATCGGTAATAAATTTAGAAATAAATTGCAGCTCGAATGTATATATAGCAATAGTGATAGTTATATATATATATATATATGTATATATACATATATATATATATACGAGGCCGGCGACCCGCGAGATTCTCAAAGCAAACAACAATAATAATTATTCGATACGGGCAATAACTTAGGAGGCACGGGAGGCTGTACCAATGCACATACAGCTTGCAGTTTAAATCAGTATATATATGTATGTATTCTCCTTTTATATTATATATATATACGAGAAGCTCTTGCGTTCTTGACTCTCTTGGTTTCCTCTCGGGCATGTAATATCTATAATGGGTCTCTCCGCGGTGGTGTTCTACTCGAGTGACCTGTCGGCCGGACTTGAATTAATGGCGACTGAGATTTCGCGAGAAATCTCCTCGCGCGACCGTACAAACCGAACGAACGAACGAACGAACGTCGAGAAGGACGAACAAATTTGTTCACAGCTTCGAAGATGAGGATTTTCTTCTTTCATGATATGGTTCGACGTTCCGCACGCTGAATCCTCTTGCCCGTATATTGATATATATATATATATATATATATATATATATATATATATATATATATATATTTAGATAGATACAAAGTTGAAGGGGCACCGAGAGACTTCGTGGCTCACGATTTTGTGTATTTATTAATCGAGAGCGTGAACGCTTGAGATTTATTCGTCGATCATCGCGGACACGCGCGTGACGCATTAATTCTACTGTATTTGCAGTGAAATAATGATCTTTGTATTATATTAATTATTTAAATTACGCAAGTATGATTTTTAAATATTACATGATTAATTTTAATACGATTAGAAAATTCATTATTCTATTGCCTTTATTGAGATTTTTTTTAGCAGAATAATTCATTTGGGTATATAAAAAAAAAATTATTTTAATGACAATTACAATTTTAACGTTTGTTATTTAGTCAAGTACGATCGTGAAACATTTTTATTCAGAGTTTGAACACGAAATTTCATAATTGATATAAATAATTCATCGTGAAAAAATCTTTTAATTTTATATCGAATTTAAATTTAACGACTAATGTATAGCTAATATATCGATAAATCGAATATTTTATCTCTGTCCAATAGGCTTTTTTTTCTCGTATAAAAGAGGACATCGCTCGTAATATGTAATAGGGAAAGGGAAAAATAGATTAGAGAGTTGGACGTCGAGCGAGAGGACAATAATAATAGTGGGACTGTCCAATAATGTTTGCGTGTGTGTCAGAGAGAAAAAGAAAAAGTGAAGGATAGCTGTGGTAACGGACGAGATCCTCCCGTTGCTAATTAAAATCTGCCCGTTTGGAATACATTATAAGACGAAATAAGCGGTAGAGACGTCCACCGATTGGGACCCTGGACCTTTTGCATGTGTATATGTATAGAGAATATGTATGGGCAAACGCACCAGGATAGTCCTGCGGTGAAACTTAGCGAGGATATAGAGCGAGAGAGAGAGAGAGAGAGAGAGAGAGAGAAAGAGGCGCACGCCCACCGCAGCCGATTTGACACTTCATTATTCGCCCGAGAGCTCGACCATCTCTCGGACCCTGTCATTAAAACGAGATTAGTCCCGTAATCGTAAAGACCCCGAGATGTGTGTCTCGAGAATATTATTCGTGGTCTTCTCTCGGTCCAGCCTCCCATCTCTCTCTCTCTTTCTCTCTCTCTCTTTTGGTGGACCATCTCTCCAAGCACGAAATATAACTCACATCAGAGGGAGAGAGAGAGAGAGAGAGAGAGAGAACGAAAATTTCCCCTTTTGGGCGAGTGAGAATATTCATTTGGTAAACGACCGCCGTACGTTAACGAGGTGACTCTCTCGCCCTCTCCAAAATTGTTACATTTAATTCGCTTTTGAGTTTACGAAACACTCAATCAACGTACGGATTTGAGAAATCGCCATTTATACAGTTGGAAAGATAATAAAAATATGTGGAAAGGATTTTGTATTGATTTAACATTTTTGTATGGACAATTTGTTTGATTGTTAGTTGGGATCTAGAAATTTAAGGATCATCAGAGTTTTTATTATTAATATATCCAAACAATCCATGGGGTTTGTACGGTTATTTTATTATTTATTTTTATTTATATTTGTCGCTGCCAAAAAAATGATTCGAAAGAATTGTTGCTTATTTTACTAGAAAATGGAGAAAAGCACATCGATAAAGAGAAACGAATTTTCTTACATACTTTACGGACAAATCTCTCTCTTCTCTGCATCGCATTTTGCATTGTTGCCGCAAAATGGGGAGGGTACACTCTCTTGAAACGGCGAAGAAAGATGTGAGTGACGGGTCAGAGGTGATTTTCACGCGGCATTACTTTCGAGAGACAGAGTCGAAGAGGCTTTCAAGTTGGGTCAAGCCTATGTCTCTCTTTGTCTGCTCAGGAACGCAAGGCGGCGCTGGGTTTGTCTGTGCTTTTGCGTTCGTAGGGGATCAAAATTTCCAAGCATATGCATACCAAGCTCTCTCTCTCTCTCTCGCTCTCTCTCTCTCTCTCTCTCTCTCTCTCTCTCTCTCTCTCTCTCTCGCTCTCTCTCTTTCGCGCTCTCTCCCTCTCTCGCGCTCTCTCTCTCGCTCTCTCTCTCTCGCTCTCTCTCTCTCTCGCTCTCTCTCTCTCTCGCTCTCTCTCTCTCTCTCTCTCTCCGTGCTTTCTCGACTTTAACATCACCCCTTCTTTCCATATGTATACCCGTTCTACCTCTACACACGTACATACACACACACACACACACACACACACACACACACACACACACACACACTGAAACGTTTAGAGAAATGCTCTCGTTGTCTGAACGAACAACGAACTATTCTCTCGATCAACGATCGCATCGAGTTTCGTGAAATCCACCGAAAGACGAAGAGGGTGACGGTTTCATCCCCCTCGTGGGCGCGAAGCTCTCAAACATATTGGCCACTTGGCTTCGAGCGCGCATACGTAATGCTACTTCCTTATTCGCTGTATATATATAGATATAGATATACATTTAAAGGGGTATAAATATATGTACATGTAAGTATATACAATGCCAAGGTACTGTCCAGCTTACCGGGGATAAGTGTCATACTTTCCAGCGGTCAACTTTACGAGGAAAAACAATAATTCGTCATCTCGGCCTATACGTGTATAATAAATTTTATGCAACACCGGAAATTCCCATATTTTTCAAGTTGAAGAATAAATTTAATCGACAAGATATCGCTATTTTAAATTACACCATTCGTGTACAAAATTTCTTTAATAATATACGTGCAGAGTCTAAACAGCGACACCTTTTGAGTAAATTGAAAAACTAAAGAATTAAATGAATAAAAAATTGACAATATTCTTCTCCTTGTTGAAATATATAAAAAAAAATATATATATATATTTTAGGAATAATCAAGGCTATAATTGCAATATTTTTCTAGCCGAATTCGCGTGGAAAAAAAATATTCATACGCAAAAAGAATTCAGACGAACGAACAGAAAAAAAAAAACATAAAAAATTGATTTCGGAAAGAGAATTGAGCGACATAAAATTTTCTAGTTTATCACTTATTGTTTTGAATAATTTTAATTATTTTCGAAGTAATTCAAATTGTCGGGATGAACCGTATGATGAGCAATTTGGTGACTAGTGGAAAATAATACGCCTTCCCTCTTAGATACGACCGGCAAGCTCCAGGTACGATGGGACGAGCAGAGCTAGGGAATCAATGGAGTTGCCTGTATGAAATGTCTCGGAGACTCCCGCATGTGCAGTTTGCCAAACAGCAGCTCATAAGACGCATATATTGCACATATATATACAATATCGTACAGTACACTCCCTATATATATATACATATACATACATATATACATAAACATATATATATACGTATACATAAATATATACATATACATATATATATATATACGTATACATACATATATACATATACATATATATACGTATACATACATATATACATATACATACATATATCCATATACATACAGATATATACATATATATATAACCATGGTCGTCGCGGGTGCGTAATTCTTTATTTTGCGAAAATGAGAGTTTACTGCCTTCCACGGGCTACGAGAACGCTCCTTTGTCTCTTTATGGTCTGAAAGTGGCCCGCGCGAGACAGTGGAGTGCAGCAGCACACACACACACACCCCACGTTTCTCCACGACTGCAGACTGCAACATCACATCAGGCGCCCTGAGAGAACAAGTACGGCTCACGGGGATAATAACGAGTTTCGCTGTCGTCCCTTCGACTCGGAGGCAACTCAAGCCGTAAAACTTACCCTGAACCCTCCCCTCCCCCTTACATACACACACACACAAGCCCCACAACCGCCCCTTTTGCCATTTATATTTTTTCTCCCTCGATCTCACCGTTTCCTCCATTACTTTCGTGGGTTAACATTTCTCTCTCTCTGTCTCTTTCTCATTCTTGTGCAGGTCTCTTTACGTGAACGTGTGGGCAATTTTTTTGTTCTTCGTGGCTCCCACCGCGATAGACGGTGTCAATTTTTATGCGAACGCCCCAGAGTCTCTCCGTCTCTCCCGAGAAAAAAGTTCCTGATTTTTTTTTTTAAGGACTTTTTTTTGTTTAAGGACTTTATACATATATATGTGCTGCGCTCGTTATTGTTCAGAGCTTGCTGATGCACTATGCGCCAAAGGACCACCTTTACACTATGTACCAATGCTCCCGTGTGTATATATATATATATATATATATATATATATATATATATATATATATATATAAATTATAAACCTTTTGAAGCTTCGTAAAGACAGAAAAATGTAGGGATAACGACTCAAATGTCTCCCTTGCCCCTTTACGAACTCTCTTGGCTTGCGCGAAAATACAGAGACCTCAAAAGAGAGAGAGAGAGAGAGAATCTGTACGCTGGCAAATTACACGATCGTTCAATTATTGTCCAGAAACGCCGCTTGGGTGAATTTAAACACGAGCTGCTCGAAATTATCGATCAGAAATATCGAAAAAAGCGTCTAGACGGCAAATTACGGAAAAAAAATACGTTCAAGGAGTATTATTGACGTTAAGATATTTTTATGCCTCATATTCTTGTGACTGTTAATAATAATTCTATTCTTATTTTTCCAATTTCAGGGGAGGATAATAAAAATTTGATTTAATTCAATCTATTACATTTTAATAATTGATTAATTTTATTGGATGCGATTATTTAATATATATATATATAATAATCATTCCTTTTTCAGCATTTTAAAATCCTCAAAAATTGAGACGAATTTTCTATATTCTTAATTTTTTCACATTCCTTTAAAGAGTCCATTATATAGCTATACTTTTATAATAAACGTGCATGTTTGACCTCTCTGTAATCGACGACGAGAGCTTCTCTCTGAAGTGGAACATTAAAAATTTTGTAAAGCAGAGAAGGGAGAGAGGCGCGAGAAAATCGCGTGGTAAACGAGAGAGTCTCACTCTCTCGCCCCCAAATCATGTGTGTGTGTGTGTGTGTGTGTGTCTGTATGTTTGCCTCGTCGATTTAGAAGAGTGCGTATCAGTACCAAGTTTTTCCAGGCAGAGAGATCGAGAGAGAAAGAGTTTACACGAGAATATTTTCAACGCTTTTTTTTTCTCACTATCGCTCGGACGCATTAACAGATTGGCACTCCAGAAATGTTGATCGGGTAGGGGGGAAAGGGAAAGAGGAAAGTTCGTGGCATTCAACAGAGAAAAGTACGCGGTCCTTTACATTCATGAAGCTTTTATACAGCTGATTTGACTATGCGGCGTTTTCCGTATTCACGCGGCTATCGATTTGATTTGCATTGATTGGAGTGCCGTGGCCATCCACCCCCGACCCCTCCAACCACCTTCGTAAATTCTCCACAGAGCATGAAAATATGTAGGATACGCAAACTACATGGAAAAAGTAAATCGAAAATGGCTTTTGCCGCCACTTTTTACTCCTATATACCTCTCTGGACCATCGTTTTATATTGTAGAGCTTGTAAACCACGATGTCCCAATAAAATTCACTCTCGCCTGCCGCCATCAACCCAACAAGCAGTTACGAGAAAGATATCTTTAAATCCTTTTAGCCGATGGACGAGAAAAATCAACGAGAAACTATATATTTTATACAGAGGCGAACACGACTCGAATGAAAAATCATTTACATCGATTTTTTTTTATTATTATTGGGAAAAAATGAATACAGATAATTTATGATAAATAATATTTGACCAATAATAATAATGATAAAAACTGTTATTATTTTTATTATATATTTTGTAATTATTATTAATTCTATTGTTATTATTATTATTATCATGATAATATAAAATATTTCATGTTCGGCAAAAGACTATTCAACACGAGCAATAATTGAGACCTATGAAATGATAAATGGCAGCATTGATCTATCAAAATTCAAGTACGCTTGACATGATTAATCGATTCTGTCAACCCCTAAAAGTTGTTGACATTTGAAACGACAGTATAGAAATTTGAGCCAAAATATTCGGGTGAAGTCTCTAAAAAATCACGACGTTTCGTGATTTCATCAATAAAAAATCATAATGTCAATATAATATAAAATCATGTTATATATCATCATATATAATATATGTCATATGTAAATATAAAATCATAATGTGAATGAAAAATCATTTACATCGATTTCTTGATTATTATTGAGAAAAAATTAATACAGATAATTTATGATAAATAATATTTGAACAAAGACCAATAATAATAATGATAAAAACTGTTATTATTTTTATTATATATTTTGTAATTATTATTAAATCTATTGTTATTATTATTATTATCATGATAATATAAAATATTTCATGTTCGAAAAAAGACTTTTCAGCACGAGCAATAATTGAGACCTATGAAATGATAAATGGCAGCATTGATCTATCAAAATTCAAGTACGCTTGACATGATTGATCGATTCTGTCAACCCTTAAAAGTTGTTGACATTTGAAACGACAGTATAGAAATTGGAGCCAAAATATTCGGGTGAAGTCTCTAAAAAATCACGACGTTTCGTGATTTCATCAATAAAAAATCATAATGTCATCAATAAAAAAGACGGGCCAGGTCGTCGCCAAGGGGACATCCACAGTCATCCAATTTAATGTGGAAATCTCAGGATCAAAGTTCACAGGGGACAAGATCGGAGAGGGACGTGTTTTTTATTCGGATAATTAATCGTTGCTGCGTGATATTTCGGTTTCTTTTCATCCACAGGTATACATTCGAGCCGACAGCCACCTGTCAATTTCCCTGCTGATCAAATTAACACGTGTACGTCTCGGAGCTTAATCTACCTAACAAAAATCCAAAAGTGCGCCTATATTTATTGACAGATGTGAAGATTTTTTGGTTAAAACTTAAATAGATTCTGCAACTCTAGTATCAAGAAATAATTAATAGATACGAAAAAATTAAATTACAGAGCCAAATAATTTCAAAAATGGAGGCTAATATTTGAATAAAAATGATAACTCACTCTTCAACAAAAACCCAGCTCATCCGTCCAAAGTTTTGAAAAAGCTTATGGCTGGAAATCTCCTCAAACGAAGAAGTTCATGCTCTGTCTGCAGTGCCAAAACATCTGTGTACTCCTTCTGCAATTTACTCACCAGCCTCGATCTTCGTACTACCACAGACATAACACGATCGTGATATCGTCTCTGTTTTGATTCAGCATCAACGTCTCTCTGCCACTCAAGTTCCCAACGATCGACATTCATTTGCTCAATTTTCTTATCCATCAGAAAGTTTTCCCTCCTCAGATTCGCTACCTTCATCTCAAGTTCTTCCAATCGAACGATCCAATCATTGAGATGCTTTTCGAAATTTTTCCTTATCGTCTCGAGTTCTCTCTCTAGCTGCTGAGGAGACTTTTCGTCCTTGTAACCATCGTATCGTTCTCTTAAAAATTGCCTCATTTCCCGCGTTACCAAAACACTCTCAACCATGTGAAATTCCTCCTTGAGATCCTCAATTGTCATCATCAGACACTTGTGCTCCCACTCTTTGCAAAGTATACCACGTCGAAAATTTATCGTGTGATTGGTGGCCCTTAATTTTCTTCCACCAGCATCAATAATCATTCTATTGACATTTTCGATCTCCCCTCGTGGTATGAACAGAACATTCTCCAAGTCACCACGACGTCCACTTGGTCTTACCTCGATCTGACCCATTTTTAAGACAAGCTGAATTTCCATGTCAAGATCAAAGTCAATTCTCTCTTGTCTCATTTCACTCAATTTTTCTTTCAGCCGATCTACGTCACTTCTCATCTTAACGATTTTACTCTCATGTTCCGTGATCGTTTTCTCGGTCTCGTTAAGCTCAGCCATTTGGGCTCTTGTCTTCATCTCCAGTTCGATTCTATTTCTCCTCATGCGAATCAAATGATCCCAGTGATGATTGTCAATCGATCCAGGCAATCCGATGGGTCTCGCATCGAGTACATCCAGACTTTTCATATATTCAGCACACTCGTGCGACAGATGCGTCACTTTTCCTCGAGAAGCTAAATTTTTGCCCAATTCGAAAAGATCGCTCGCCGTGGCGTTTTTCAAAATAGCGCGAGGTCGTCGCTTGTACTCTTTCTCAAGTAGCTCGACATTGGTCTTTCCCAATGACGGAAAATCACTACGAAATTTTTTCTGGACCGTTTTCTCACGAGTAACGAGAGCCTCGTGCAAATTTCTATACTCCTGCGCGAGACCATGAAAATTCTTCAGCTCTTCGCTCAGACGATCGAGGGTCTTTTTCTTTGCGGAAATTTTACTCCTTATCTCATCATCATGGACGATAGCTCGCATGCGAAAAATATGCCTCAGATAATCACGCACATTGCGAAGATTCAATTGCTGTATGGCGGCCTCAACTCGCATTTTTAACTGAAAAAAGTCTTGAAGTTTAACGTTAAATTTATCGACACTTTCACGAAGAGTAACGCCTATTTTTGAAAGTTCCTCCTCGAGCATTCGATGATAACACGTTCGCTCGCTCCTCAAGTGCTCAACGTCCTTCTCGTACTGACGAATTGTCAAGATATCATCAGTATTGTACTGATCTGGCTCTTTCGTCAGCAAACACTGTGGCTTTGCAATATCGCGTTTAATAATATCTTCCCAGCGTACTTCCAGTACACCGTCCATCATTTTTAACAATGCTTTTTCACGAAAATCATCAGCCAATAAAATTAGCCTCTGTCTCTCAGCCTCGAAAGCTTGCTTGTCCAACAATTCTTGCTGCGATTGCGTGACGTAAGGACGAACCTTTACCTCGTGATCCATAACCCTGATGATACTGTCCGGCTGCTCTTTCCAGTTCCAGTCAGGATCGATCGGCAGACCGGACACTGATTGACCAAACATAATTCTGAGCTCCGAATCGATGTAACGAATTCTCTCATGTCTCTCCCGTATCAGACTAATCTCACGCTCTTTCGACGAGCAAATTTGCTCGAATAATTTGTTGAAGTATGTCCGAAGGGATTTGCAATCGTCGATGAGATTTCGGCTGTTGAGAAGAAGATGACTAAAACTATAGCACTCAAATTGGGAGTAATAACAATCGGATGCCTCGACGAATCGATGAGTTGTCATTCCCTCGTTGGCCAATCGATCCTCGATCTCTTCGGGACTGATTTCTCCCTCTTCGTCGTCATCTACCGAGAGCAACGCGCGAAATCGTTGTCTCTCGTCAACCTGGTATACCCGGACTTTGCGTTCCAATGCCAATTGCAACTTTGACGACGTGTACAATTTCCAGGGAGCAAAAGTTTCCCCATTTATGACATTACGCATTGAATCCCGAAAGAAACGAGCCATTTGAAGCATTTCTTTGGAGATTGGATCGTCATTGATCGTAGGATAATTCGTGACTTCGGTATTGCCGAAGATTGTGAATATCGAGCGACCGATTATCTTTTGTGGATCCCACAAAGTCGTTCTGATCCAACTCGCGACCTTATCCATTGAGACGCAGCTTGCCTCCAGTTCCAGTCTCCTATCTTCGCGCTCGTCACGCGCTGCTTTCAGTTTTGAATCGCGTGTTGTCTTGTCAAGATTAAACGTCGCGATTGGCAATCTCTCCATCTCCGGACAGACCTCGTTCATGTTCAATAATTCCAGGACTTTCGCCTTTAGTGTCGCGAAATCAGCGAGTAGAGCAATTTTCACTTCGGAACACTCTTCAACCTCTTCTACGATCTGTTCTTCTTCATTCCACTCGACCCAAGTTTTCTTGACGCCGTTCTTTTCTGGTGGAAAAGCCGCCATGTTTTTCAAGAGCATTTTCGAGATGCTGGGACCCAAACTCCAATAATCATCCATGATGTAAATTTTATTTTTCTCGTATTCGCCAAAATTGACTCGCGAATATTCGAGTGAATGGTCAAGATTAGCAGAGACGTTTACTTGGGAAAATCTCATACCGACCAACGAACCATCATAACCAAGGGTCACTATAAGATTACCCGAATCATTCGCCATGGCTCTCATCACTCCCAGATCCTTCCTGTGATGAGGATTCAAAGTGGCTACAGTTTTCCGAATTTTTCCATTTCTCAGTGTCACCAAACCATCGAAAGCTCCACTCGTGATCCAACTACGATCGGTGTACAATCTTGCTCTTCTCACTTCGTGTCCCGAAAATACCACATCAGCTAAAATCACCTCTTGCCAATCTCTCAACTCGAGTAGATGAATCTGACGCGAGAGATAAGCCGTTCCGATGAGGAAATACGTCCCTTCTGGGGCATAATGGAGAAACTGATAGGCGCAAGGAAGTTCTAAATAACGGATGGGTTCAGCGGAACTTTGCCTACCAGTTTCTAGATCGTAGAGAATCAAATGATGACCCACGGTAATTTTTCTGGAGGACACTACAAGGACGAAAAGCTTCAGTTGTCCTCGAACATCGTAGAGTAAAACATCAGTCATTCTGGTGTTGGTCGTTAATCTGGCAATGACGACAAAGGGATTGTTTCGCGTCAGACTGATGCAGTAACAGACCCCAGTCGTTCTTTGTCCAGCTATAAGGTATTTCCCACATTGTGAAAATTTAAGCAAATCGAGTCGCTCACTCTGAAGACGAAACTTCACGATAATAGAAGGATTTTCGACCAAGTACAAGCTCACCAGAGCGAGTTCTCCCTTAATGCTGGCCACCGCGGCCATTGGATAATCAGGATGTGACAAAAATTGTATCACTTCACCGTCCAATCCGAGATTCAATCTGGCAACTTGGCGTCCGTCGTAACAATCGAGAACAGCCAATGAGGCAGGATCATCGATTGCCAGCAAATGATGTCCCCATGGACGTACCAAATCAATAAAAGTGAAGACGCCACCACAGTGCATTCTTCTCTCGATGACTGGATCACCCTGAGCCTCAACCATTTTGAGCTCCATGAGGAAACCCTCTTGGGTGTGATAGAAGAGTCTGTCATTTTTCGATGGGTGAACGCTCAGAGCGCAAGGTCTGAGGATAGATTTTACGTACCACTGTTTGTGCCAAAAGTTATTGGCATCTTTCTTGTAAAAACGAATCTGACAGAAGGTAGTGCGAAGGACTATACCATCGCGAAACCAACGAACCGAGGGTGCCTCGTAGTCCAGACAAACGCCACATCGTTGAGTCAGTACTATTCGGAAAACTTGGCTGCCATCGTGATTCGATATGTAGATGTTGCTCAGATTATCAATAATTGCTAGCTGAGGATCGTTAGATTCTGCGGACCAGTCCATGTGAAAGGGGAGAGCAGATCCGGGCAGTACAATTTCATGATTCGTTAGAATGATCGTTTTTCCAGCTGGGCTCGTTTCCCAAACTAACAATTTTCCTGAGCGTCCACCAAACTGAGCGATCAAAGGTGGCTTGCTTTGGGAAACTCGAAGAATTTGATCCTCGATGTCGCGAATCGAGGTTTCGATCGATGCCAGCTTATCGCCGGTTCTCCACAACCATATCGTTAAGGAGTAATTTGGATACGAGTTAAGGGATATGAGATGATCGGCTGGCGTGAAAACAGTTGCCAAATATTCGCTCTTATTCCCACTGACACATTCTGAAACTTTTTTCATCGAGGGATAAGACATGACAAATATCTTGGGACTCGTGAAACTCTTGTCAGCGAATGCTAGAAGATGAATTGTCGGATGTCCTGCCAGACAAGAGACTCCATTGCCAATTTCTTTTTTTGAAAACCATCGGAGACTCTCGCGTTTCTGGTCTATGTTGAAAAATATTATGTGCATACCGGAACACCATGCTAACACGTCCTTGCCTATCCAAACAACTTGTTTGACCTTTCCACCCCTGACCCAAATCGGTCGCCATGAATTTTCACTCTCCACCATGTCTCCGAATTATTGAAATACCAGATTAAGCTCAATTACTCAACATTGATAGCCTAAACAGCACGTGACTGCGTCAACCATTGAGATCAAAACAAATGCTAAAGAATCCTTGAAGTTGGCTGCATGAGTCTTCCAAAAAGATTGAGATTTCCTTTAGTCGAGATCATGAAGAAAATTATTCTTCATGGTCAGGATTCTCCATGTCGGGAATACTCACGTCATACGATGCGTTACGTTTCGGTTTCGACGTTTCTTATTATTGCAAATAATAATCAAGGGCTTCTTTTAAGCCCCATAACGTATTGCTAGAAATATAGTCAAAATCTCACTCATCTTATATATTGAACTTATCTCATGAGCACAGCGAGGTGAAGCAAACGGATAAATTAAGAATAGATTGTTTTTCATCCCTTTGCAAACGAAAAGGTACACACACGAAATGCCCCTAAGACAAAAGCTGATTAGGTCCATATCCCCAGTTCATTTTGCTGTGGCCGACTCGATGTATATATATATATATATGCACCTCTTATAAAGACCCCCATAGCGTGGCATGATGGGGTCAACCAGCGGGGAGTCATCCGAGCTATATGGAACGCAAAAAGGCAGTCCGATCAAAAACTTATCTTTGCCCGTCTGTGATATACTGGCCAGGAGGTTCGATTCCTTTTTTTTTTAAATCTTTTCATTCTACTCATTGCTACAGTTGCAGAAAGATGATCCAGATGGCGCTACAGATGCATGCTTGGTTGAGTCTTTTATTTCGCGGTTCGGTTAGTCGCTGACCAAAAGTCCATTTCCACTATGAGTTCTGTGGTTTCTCTATATATACTATATATACATATACTCACTCGTATATATCCTTCCATCGGTATATATCTAAACTTACTTTTCTCGAGTTTTTTGTATCCCTCTCTGGCCACTCCCCGGCATATCTTTAAGTAAGATACGACCGTGCCTTTTTCTCAATGGATGCTGCGAACACGTCTACTAGCGTAACAACGAGAACCACAACGAAAGAAATTGACGATTATAAGTCAGAGGAAAAAGAAAAAGAGAGAGAGAAAGAGAGAGAGCAGAGTTCTCGGTGAGAGACGAGTTAGCGAAGCGCCTCGCGGCATAGTATCGTCATTAAAGTGACGCCCGCTGCGATCCATATTTGCATAAGCACGTGGATGTTATCGAGGTTGTCGAATGGGCGGTCCCCGGGACGGGACCGCTTAGTCCACGTTCTTGTGGCCTTCGTTGGTTCAATATAACGTATATAAATGAATTTATATAGATGTATTATGTACATGTTGTCGTCAATATGGTCGCCACGTGATTCAACGAGCGAGAGAGAGAGAGATCAACTCGGAATTAAAACTCTCTTGGACTCGTCATTGATTTTCATCCAATAGACGCGCCACCGAAGGCTCTTCTCTCTTTGTCTCGCACGGATTCTACAAGCGTGGCTGCTCAGTGAATTAATTGAGTCGTTCAACGCTCTCCAAGAGAAAAAGAGAGATGAGTTGGAAGAGGGAGAGAGCGAGAGAGAGAGAGCGAGAGAGAGAGAGAAAAGCAAAAAGATAGCTACTCTCGGATTCAATGGAAACAAAAAAAAATTGAGAGAAAAACTGCTGAGCAGCTCGCACGCTGCCTGGTGCAAGAAAGAGTGTGTGTGCTCGAACAACTCGACAAATTGATCGAGTATTGCTGGTACCTACTATAACAACCGGTAGAAAGAAGATTCTATAATTGGATCATTATTTACATAAGAAATCGGTGAGCACACTTCTTGCAATATATATTAACTGTATACAGATATATGTATATAGATATGTAAAATATGAGGTACAGAATGGCGTACAAGTGCAAGAAACCTCGAGGATTTTTTTTTCCCAACTTTATTAGGAAAATACTTTCCAACTTAATCAGAAAAATTCCAACATATTTCTATCTGAATGAGTCGAAGATAATTTCTAAAAAAAAAAAACAATATGCTCGATATTTCCTGGCTCCTCTGTACGCTCCCTCCCTCTCTTTCTCTCTCGTTACACTTTCCTGAAGAGCAAAAGAATTTTGTGCTCGACAAGATCGGGAGACCTCTCGAGTCTCAGTAAGTCTAAAAGATCGTGGATTTTATGTACGAGAAAATGCTCGAGCTGCTTATTCGCTGATTGGAAGCGTGAGGAAAAATAGTTTTTCTTTTCAGGTTACTGTACGCGGAGATTCTTCACTATTTTATCGAGCATTCGTGTATCAGGGGGGTGATGAATTTGATAAGGAGAATAATAATTAATCAGGCGAATAATTTTTTCTAATTTTTCGATAGAAAAAGAATCAGTCGTAGCAGTAGACACGTAAGATATGCGAAAAATCCAAAGGAGACTCAACGCTGTATCGCTTAGAAATAAATAGCTTGAGGAGCGCACCAATAAATGCAACAAATATATGATTTTAGGAAGCTCCTAAAAATGGCGGATAAGAAAAATTCTAGTCACTACTGGAAAAATCAGAGGTGCCCGATCTTTGCACAGTCTACGAGCCTCTCTGTTGAATAATAGAAAATTTCAAATAAATCGAAAATGTATAATTCGACACGCACCAGTTTTAAAAATCATGACGCATAAAGTTCGCCGTACAACGCAGATTTCTGGCAAGCATGCAGTCTTTACCGCTGGATAAACTCTCTTTCTGGGTGTGTTATCCAGCTCGCGGAGAGAACCAGGATCACAAGATCACAAGGGGGATGAGAGGGAGGGAGGGAGAGAAAAAGAGAGAGAGAAAGAAAGACCTAAGGAGATTGGAGGGACGCGAGAGCAAAAGCAGATTCGAGTCCCGGTCGAGTGTGGGAAAACATCGAGAGAGAGTCAGCGCTCTGTCCGCTGCGGGTAGCATTTAATCAGCGTGCGCTCGCCCTCAGCGCACGGTGTGTAGAGAGAAACGCGCGTTGTACGTACGCCAATCGTTGGTTTGTGTATGTATATGTATATATAGAGTATATAAATGCACACGTATAGTATAGAGAAGGGTATATGGTTCGGTTAGTTTTTGCCAGGAGGTTGCTTGGAAATTGGCGCCAAATTAGTAAGGAGACGAGGCGAGGCTTCGCGGTGCCTTGGGCTGCGTGACGCGAGACATTAAAAGTAACCTCTGCTCTCTCTCGTGGCACCCCCTCGTGTTCAGCCCTAGCACTCTATGCACTCTTCACTTCTTCTTTCGTCTCTTTTTCGTTCACCCTCCTCTTTCTCCTCCTGCCGCTATCACCATCTTCTTTTTCCTCTTTTTATCTCTTTGGCGTCTTCTCTTCCTTCTTCATGCATCTCTCTCTCTCTCTCTCTCTCTCTCTCTCTCTCTCTCTCTCTCTCTCTCCCTTTCTCTCTCGTCTTTGGAATCTTCGTTCGCGCACAGATCGACGAGAGCCACCATCTTTCGCCCTTGTTTGCACCGCTTCGTATTCTCCCAGTATCGAAACGCTCCACGCATCATTTTGCCACACTTGCCGATCTTGTTGGATAAATAGGATCCAATCAGAAATGGGAAGAAACTAATTTTTTCGATATTATTTTTAAATCACTGCATTGATTGCAAAATTATTGGGTTATTCTCTGATCTTCTCTATTAATTATTCTTTCCGTATGGTTTTTTTTTTTACAGATTTTTTGAGTCTGCGATTTGGATAAACGTTTATATGTGCACGAATACGAAATGCATGCCAACTTTTTGGAAAAAAAAAAACTGAGCAATTTTATGTAAAACTCGATGTCAACACTTACATTATAACTCCTGGATTATAACTTTTTCAGGTTTTGAACTTTGACGGATTCGTTCTCGTCATATCTAATTTCCCTTCCTCCTTTTTAGTTTTATGTAAAACGAGTTTTATGTAAAACTCGATGTCATCATTTACATTATAACTCCTGGATTATAATTTTTTCAGGTTTTGAACTTTCACGGATTCGTTCTCGTCATATCTAATTTCTCTTCCTCCTTTTTAGTTTTATGTAAAACGAGTTTTATGTAAAACTCGATGTCAACATTTCCATTATAACTCCTGGATAATAATTTTTTCAGATTTTGGACTTTGACGGATTCGTTCTCGTCATATCTAATTTCCCTTCCTCCTTCTACCCACTTATTCTCGCGATCTCCCTTATCCTCCAACTCGCGAGTACCCATTTCTTTCGTTATTTTTTTTTCTTTATCCTTTTTGTTCTTTTCATCCTTCTGCTGTCTCTTTCGACCTCTATCCATCCGTGTCTTTTTTTACACACACACGCGCGCACGCACGCACACACAGCAGATACATCCCCGGTAATCACGATCGGCAGAAGCCAACACAAAAGGACGAAAAGAGGACTCTGCTCGGTTGCACTTACGCGCGAGCCTCGTATATATTTTGTGCACACCGTCTCATTGAGGTGGGGCCAGAGGTGGTTGCCAAGATCCGTACAGTACGTACATGTACGTTCGCACGTAACTACCTGAGTTGCTACCTCTGATCGAACGAGGTGCAGCTCCATCGACAGCAGCAAACTGGCACATCGTGTATGTAACAAACGTAATACACTCTAAGAAACAGAAAGAAAGAGAGAGAGAGAGAGAGAGAGAGAGAGAGAGACGCAGTACGAGGCGAAGGAGCGTGGGCCTTATTGGTACCGAGGTGATATTATACGAACATATATAGGGCAAAGACGGGAAATATGGACTACTATAATATCTATAAGGGTCGCCCATTTTACGATAAAGATATCAGAAAGTAATCGAGACTGTGATCGATTAATAATTGTGACTACCAAAATCGAGCTTCACCATTGTACAAAAAATCATAAACGTTGCATGGGATCATTAGAAATGCTGAGGAGTTCCACAATTCGACAATGTTAGAGACCATCAATCATGATTTCGATCATTGATGAGGTTTAAATGACTGCATTTCTTTAGTTTTGCAAAAATTTCAATATGTGGCGAGCTTCACCATTGTACAAAAAATCATAAACGATGCATGGGATCATTAGAAATGCTGAGGAGTTCCACAATTCGACAATGTTAGAGACTATCAATCATGATTGGCACTTTTGGAACAAAATCAACGCGTATAAACGCCATAAATCATTAAAGAAAATGTTTAAATGACTGCATTTTTTTAGTTTTGCAAAAATTTCAATATGTGGCGAGCTTCACCATTGTACAAAAAATCATAGACGATGCATGGGATCATTAGAAATGCTGAGGAGTTCCACAATTCGACAATGTTAGAGACTATCAATCATGATTGGCACTTTTGAAACAAAATCAACACGTATAAACGCATAAATTATTAAAGAAAAAGTTTAAATGACTGCATTTTTTTAGTTTTGCAAAAAATTCAAAATGTGGCGATTGATATGTTTGCCGCAACGCAATAACGAAAAACCGCTGATAAATCTTAGGTTCTGAGCCATATTGCCCACCTTTACGTAAGTTGGCCGGAACTTGTCGAAGAGCGAGATGCTTCTGCTGTACGTATCCAAGCCCCAGTCGAAGGATACAACCGGAAGTCACGTATCGTTACGTGACCGAAGCGGCGAGGGACCAGAATCCGCGTATGATTGAAATAACTTGAGATGAGCGATATATATGTATATTCAATATATATATACTACCTTTGCAATTTCTTCGTCTTTTTAGCATTATGATTTTTCCTATTGCCCTTCGTAGATTAACAATTATAGTTTAACGTTTCATCACCAAGTACATTTGAGTACAAAGATTTAAAAAAATCCACCAACACTAAATATAAAAGTGACTACAAACCGTGGTAAGAAAAAATTTCACGAAGTAATTTTCATTCACTCAAGCAAAAGCAAAAATACGAAACTTAAAAAAAATATTGCTGCGAATCAAGAAAACAGTTTGTGGATGAAGAAAATTATTGGCTCACCGTACTAATATCAAAAGTTTCATCGCTCTTACCTATAATATTTAGCTATGACTTTATTGAACGAAGGTAAAAAGTAAAGGGAATGAAAAGGGTTTAAAAAAAAAACTAAACTTCCGACCGGCCATCTCGAATGAGAAAAAGAAAGAATAGAAACAAGAAGACGAGAGTTCTGAATCAGAGTGTTTGCCACATCGAGAAAAATCGTGGGCAATGAAACTAAAATGAATAGGTATATTAGAAAAAAAAAATATGTATATATATATGTATATATATATATATGTAATATACGGATAATGGACGTCAGAGCGAGGGAATAGTTTTCAGCACAGCAGCTGCATTTTTCTACTGCTGCTGTTTTCGTTGCTTCTGCTGGTCGTCGGTGCATGCCGGTTGCATGTGTCGCAGCCACCACGAATTTCTGACCGCCAACAGAGCGAGAAGGAGCAGAGAGCAGAAAAAGATTATAGTAGATGCGTCCGAGCGATCACAGACAAACGTTTATATTCGCTAAATGCCAAATTACTCGAGGCGATCCTAATATACCCCAGTAGCCCTACATATATATATAGGTATACCGATTATATTTATAATATATATGTGTGTCTATGTGTGTGTGTGCGTGCATATAGTTTTGGGCCTCAGGAGATGCACACCCGGTCATAAAAAATAATAACATGCTACGCCTAGATTCGAATAACTCTCGGTTTTCTCACTAGACTCTCGCCAGACTCGTATCCCAGCAGCAACCAAAAAATGTATTTGGTATATATATATATACATAAGAACACATTAGAATGACCAGCTGCGTTGTCTTGGCCAAAAGTTTCAAGGAGTCAAGGGCCTCGAGCTTCTGGTTTAAATTTCAAAATTTTTGTCCCTCTCTTATCTCTCTTTCGTTAAACGAAATCTCGAAACAGTTTTGCGAGCTCCATCAAGTATCTCAAGACTTCATCTATATATATATATATATTCACGGCAAGAAGAAATTAAAATTGTCATCCTGAGCAAGAAAAAATGCAAAACTTTGAGATTGCTTAAGATTTTTTTGCCCAATTTGTCGCATATGAAGAAAAGTGAAAAAATTTTATATTCGTAATAAATTTCATTTGCATCAAAATCGAATTTGTAGAAATTAATATATATATATATATATATATATATATATATTAATCAATTTCATCAATTTATCCTTTGATCGAATATTTGTCTCTATATGAGTTACCAATAAATTTTTATTCATTTCATACAAACGTTAGGAATTTTAAACATTACTTCTTCGAGACATTACACATCTCTCAGATTCTAAAATTATACCAGAAGCAAATAATTATTAAGTTGCATTGATTTTGCTCGATTAATTCGCGGATATTTTTCCCAGCATATAGAAAAGTTGTTATATTATAAACCGCATATAGGATCTCTCGGTTAATGACTATCAAGACGACGAACTACGACGAGTTAACGACGTCGACTCACGCGGACCACACACATGTATGTACGAGAAGAAAACGGTAAGATATCCGCCATGCTCTCTCTCTCTCTCTCCCTCTCTCTCTTTCTCGCTGGCGGTAACGTCAATTAGCGATCGCTTACCGCAGTTAAGCCTCCTCTTGTCCCGGCAATATACATGAGAAAAAAAAGAGAGAAGAGAGACTCGAGCATAAATGACTCTACAGCCATTTGCTCCTTGAAATCTATTCTCTCTCTCTCTCTCTCTCTCTCTCTCTCTCTCTCTCTCTCTCTCTCTCTCTCTCTCTCTCTCTCTCTCTCTCTCTCTCCTCCCGCTCTCTCTCTCTCTCTCTCTCTTGGAGCACAAATATAGTATGTTCTGCTTTTCTTTGCGCGAGAGTGGCAGTCCCGAGAGCGCGACTCTCAATCTCCCTCTCTCCTTCTCTATCTCTCTCTCTCTGTATGAAAGAGTCTCGCAGGACGATGACATATGAGCTACCGGCAGAGCTTTGTGTCGTACTGAATACCTGCTAAATTAAGGGAGAGAACGAAAGACTCGCAGCCTCGCGTGTATAGCACATATTACATGCGCTATATATATATATATATATATATAATATGTGCTATACACATAATATATATATATATCTAATATATATATGTATACGCATATAGTATATAGGCTACTGAATATCGTTAGTCTCCCGCAATATTTACCACAGATTTATTACAACTCATCTTTAGATGCCCAACCTTTATTTCGATTAGTCGAGAGAAAAAAAAAGTCACCCAAGATGGTTGGATCGGCAATACGACAAGAATAGCCAACTAAACGAATGGTCGTTTAACGCTCTTACGAGGATACTTTTTACAAAAAAAAAATTCAACCTTTAATGTATCCCTACTACGAACTAATTATAATAGGCAATTAATCAACTATATAGAATTCTATAATTGATTAAATTATTTAACTTATGAATATAATGATTGATAAAAGATTCATAATATATATGAATATTATAAATTATTGTTTCCATCACATTTTTTTCCACTACAATGAATTTTTATCATCCAAGTGATAAAAGTCGAGTTGACCTGATGAATTTTTGAAAAAAGCCATCTAAACTCGTTATATCTGATCTTAATATATGCCAGCATGTAATTCTAGGGTGTATTGCGTGCGTAGAATTATGTTTCAGGATTATATGGGATGAACGCTCTCGAGAACGCACAGGGGATGCTTCTGTCATTAATGTAATATCTCGGCGAGCTATTAATAAACCGTTAATGAGGAGTGCGAGCAACTCCACCCTTGTTTTGTTGATGGGATGCTGTGCCCTGTGGGGTTGATGCGTACGTCGAGCATGTCTTGCGAGAGACAAAGTCTCCCGGGGACACGGAGCGCTCTCTCACGATGTACATATATAGATCTATCTATCTATCTATCTATCTATCTATCTAGATACCGATATTTATTAACCGCATGTACAAAAATAATAAAATATTCTATCCATTATCATTATCATTGTTATTACTGTTGTTATTATTCCATGAAATGTATCTTTTGTCTTAGCTCTGCGTGTAGTTATTTATTCGCTCAACTATATTCATTATACTCACGTGAATATCCATCTATAGAGCAAATAGATTTTACTTTGCTCACAGATAAAATAACTTTTGACCGATTGAAAATTTATTCTCTTCACCGCATATAAATTTTATATGCGGATCAAATCTATATCGATTTACACATAGCATCGTGAAGATTTAAAAAATTCAACGATCCACTGAAAGGCAGTCTATATCGATATCCGCAATATCGACTTCCTCTCACGCATATAATATATATATAATATATATATATA